>BQNB010172506.1:0-13455 GCA_026074375.1 Tanacetum coccineum
CTATGTGAATGATCTTACGTGCTAGTTTTCCGCTGCGTGCTCGTATTTATTAATAGTTAATATGATCTTAATGTCTACTAATTCCAACAAAGAAGATAGTAAAATAAATGTTTGATATCTGAAAGTTGAGGGTAAGAAAGAATAAGAAAACATATACGAATTCGGAGTACGTTGAGGGTAAAAACACACGCAATATATGTTTAAGGTTATACCACGCAAAACAGATTAAAGTGAATTCTAAATATTAAACTTAATTGACTCACTTTTGGTTTATACATGCCGCTTACAAATAGAGATAACATGTGGTATACAATCAACCTTAATAATGGATCAAATAGATCAAATGAGTCCGTTGTGCATTTAAGTCTCCTAAATCACTCTGTTCAGTCAAGGTACCAGTTCAATGGCCTTACACAAATGGCTTACTCCGGTTATGTTATGTTTTGATTACATGGTATAGGTAAAACAATACCTAGGGAGGGTAGCGCCGGTTTCGAGTCTATCACTGGTGACATGCGGGGCCGCTATCTGTTGTCTTTAAATAATATTGGCGGAAGCTTTACGTCTACCGCTCCTGTGCAACGTTGGAATGTTCTTGGACAAAAAACACGTGACCAAACATGTAAGCGCGCTTCTGTTTTACGTTGCATTATTTTATATAACATTCGGTGTTTTTATACGCATTGGTTTGTGGTGAGCTCTTACCAAATAATGTACCCGAACTTTTTAAACCCAAACGACAACGTGTTAGAGGTATTACTTTTTACGACACTACAATCATAAAAAACCGCCATGTAAGTAAAGAGAAGTAGAGAGAGAAACAAGATTAGGTAATTAGATTAGAGAATTGGTGGATTACAAGTGATAGAAATGTAACCAACATCATTCACCAAGTGTGGAGAAGGGATATTTATACCCATGCCTTGCTAGCTTGGCACTTGGGCTTTCTAAACGGGTCGGGCTTGGTTTAAATTGCGCTTTGAGCCTGAATTCTCGGACAATTTTAGATTACTATCCATGACGTTGAACCAACTTGCCTAGTACAATACAAGACATTGTTTGACTTCTCTAAGACCGCTAAAATGTCTTGTTTTAACTTAATATTAATTAAGGTCTAACAATCTCCCCCAATGTTGAGGTTCTTATTCTTCAAAAATAATCAGTTCCACGATGACATTGAAGATATGACGTTTGACGTTTATGCTTTGCTTTGTTATGGTCTTGTCTTGTTTGTAATGGGCCTTTGTTCATCCATGCTTTTGTAATCTTGATTTTGAGACTTTTATCTTTTGACTTTGAAATTCTTGAGATCAGTTGCTCTTGCATACATTCTTCTTGACTTGAATCATCTTGATTTGACTTCCTTGATCAACTTGTGCTCTTGACCAACATGCTCATACTTGTTACATTCATGTTTGACATATGTGATATAAGTCCTTAACAATCTCCCCAATTGAGATTTCTTTTTGACTTTGAGGCACTTTGATGGTGAGGAAGATTAGAATCAACTATCTTGAAGTTGAACTTTGGATTGACTTTGAAAAGCTGCAGTATGAGCCATGTGGTTTATGAATCCGACTTCGCTGGAATGAGGTGCAACACCGTAGTCTTATCCTGAAATAAAAACAGTTAGCATGTCAAAAGATGATTATGGCTTTGTCATTCATGTTGAGTTACGGTTGCCCGCATTAACCTCCGGTTTCCCGTTCATTTTAGTATTAAATACTATACCTGTGATCTGGTAGATTCACAAGAATCTCCTTGACAGGGTTTCCAGCTCAAAGCGTATAGATCTTCTAACCACTATGTATTAGATTTTACATGCTTTGCTTGTTTCTTTACCAGTTACATCTACAAAGCAGCCTAACACGGTAATAGTGAATCAGATAGTTTACTATCTTTTGATTTAGTTTGTCAATTCATTTACTGGACCAAATTGGATATTCCAGTTATTCACAAAGCATTCGATTTCATGTATAGATATCTTGCTTTACCTACATGAGCTTGTTTGATGTTGGCTCAAGACAGATTCCTTCTTTTCTGTGAAATATTATGTAGCTCTCTGATGTTTCTGCTTGATCTAAAGGATTATGCGTATAGGGACTCTTTGTTACAGCTTGTGAAACTTTTTGGTGTTCAACAAAGTGTATTTTGGACATTGAGTCTTCACTATGAGATTTTATACTTTGATCTTCTTTTGTATTAGACTCGATTTGGGAACTTTTGGTTTTAGTTATCGAAGGCGGAGCAGACTGCCACCTATTTCTATTTCTTATAATCCTGGAGTGATGGATGGTAATAGATTAACGTATGTATCTCAGTGGACAAATTGAGGGGGACATGTTTCTTTTGAGTGAACCCGATGGCTGGGAAGGGTTGTGCATTGCATAACTGGGGTCCCAGATGACGACTTTCTCTTCACAATATCTCACAATTAATCTTTGTGGATTTTGATAGGTTTATGTATTGACCACAGGTTTCTGCCCTAAAGTTGTGTGGGGGCTTCTTTCTTTTCTCCCTTTTACTCCCATTCATTTCTTTTTCATTCTCTTCAACCCATGCAATGCCTTTCCAAAGACGATCATTACTAACACCTGTTGTGATTGTTCCTGTGTTAGCTCCAATTTTAGTATGCATTTTTCCTCTTTTAATCTTTCTCTCCATTCATTAACCTAAGGACGCTATTGCTAACTATGGGTGTCCTTGGGTAGATCCCTCCGGTTCTGGGTTGAGATGTAGGATTATTCTTAACCTAGCCACCTTCATGACTTCAGATCGTCAGTGAAATTTAATAGGTTGTTGGGTTTGAGATCGAACCATAAAACATTTTTGACATTGTTATTTTCAAAATACTCCCCCTACACATGTGCTTCGATATTCGAAATGTTTAGCACCATGAGGACAAGAGTTGCACTTAGGAGATTTAAAGAAGCACATTACGTCTATAACTATTTTATATAATATTTTCTCCACTTTATTTTAAATAATAAAACAACTTAGATTTGACAAATTAACAATTGATTAAAATTTGACATGAAGATATATTCCATGGGAAAAAAAATTATATCGATTTGACAATGAATTCATTTTCGGATAGCTCCCCTTCAATAGTATATGTGGGATACCAGTATTTATTAAAAAACTTCCTCCCCCCTCCCTCTTGCATTAGAGTGAAAAAATTGATATGAACATCTCAGAAATATTGAAGACGGAGGTGAAGAGCCTTAGTGAACAACGGTTTATATTAATTGACATTAAGTTTCCACAATTGTTATTTCATAAAATGTATTTTGTGATACATAAAATTGACTATTTATGAGATGTATCCGGACACATTAAAAGCTTTGTTTTTAAACGTCCCCCTCAAAAATTGTATCTAACATAAATTGAAAACCACAATTTATGCGTTTACTACCAATTATTTGAAAAATTATTCGAGGAAGGGGAGTGTTGAATAACCACAATTTTAACAAATACACTTTTTATGGATAGAACATACCACAAATTATATTGTAGACATTTTTGACATTTAAAGTTCTTTTGAATAAATTTTGTTCAGAACGTTTTTATAAAAAAAATAATAGAAGACTTCCTCTTATATTTTAGAGTAAGCGCACTAGAAGCGTACACTTTCCCTATAACAAAATCGGCGACGAGTTTAATGTACTGAAAATGTACAATAAAAGTCATAGAGATAAAATTAGTACGATATGAACATGTTTTGAAAGCATCATTTTTTCGAATACCTCTCGCTCGAAATCTCATTTACACGCCGTGTCGATGTTTATCAAACATTTCTAGGTACGGTAATGTTATCGATTCCAATAACTTTGTCGAGTATATTATTGTTGGTATTTTTGAATATTTTTTGATTTTATATTTTGTTTGCTCTAGGTTTTATATTGTTCTATTTTCTTTTTCAAATTTGATTGTTAACATTAAAATTAAAGAGAGAATAAAACAATTATGTACAAATCTAAAACCATAATTAAGGGTTTGTTGGACTCAAGAAGATTCTATTGCCAGAATCCTCCGTTCATCTGTAAGTCAAAACATCTTACGAGTCGATCTGACAAGATCTTAAACCTATCTTACGACTAAAGCTTTAGTAAATCATGTCAGCTAAACTGGTATTCTCAGTTCGACAAAGGAATAATTCAACAATACCTTTTCAACATCATTCCTTATGAAGTGATATCTGACATTTCGAGGTGCTATTGGCTACTGGGTATTGATGGACTGGATTTGGCTCGGAGATGGCATTTGGCTGCATTTTGAGTTAATATTACATATGATCGCTATTTTTATCAAAGAGGAAGCCATTCCTATCTGTGAGCCGAGTTCCTCAACCATTAGAACTTGTGCGCGTAACCCAGAATAATGACTACTATAACTTGGATTCTGATAATACTTGATGTGCAGTCCTGTTTTTGGATGGACAGCTGACTAATTATCACCACCTAGAAATTGTAATGCCAACCCGAGATGTGCTTTTACGTGAATCGAGCCTTAGCCCACGTGATCAGAATATGGAAAAAGGCAGTTTAGCTCGATAACCGGTGTTCACTTCGGATACTAGAGCCCTTGTTAATGGTGTCTTTAAGGTACCGAAAGATTCGTTTTAACCGGTAGTGAGATGTTTTCTCAGTCGGTTTCGCTTTTCGGATAGCGAGCACCAATAACATGTTGCATAGAGAGAAATATATGGTCTACAAAAAATTTATTGCTGGTTAGGTTACATGAGTGCTCCCCGACATAATACTCGATATTTTTTTGTTTGGTCGAATCGGAGTCACCCTTCATGGTCTAGGCATCATAGGTGTTTTGTAGCCATTGGTTGTTACCCAAATCGCTATCACATGAGGTTCATACCCATGCTTTTTTAAGTATCTCTTGAGCATACTTAGCTTGGTTTATAAAGATACCACGAGGAGATTGGTGGATTTGAATTCCTAAAAAGAATTTCAGCTCCCCCATCATAGACATATCAAACTTGTTGTGCATTAGTTTTCCAATGTTTGAAGTTTTGGTTCGTAGAACCTAAAATATTATGTCTCAACGTAAAATTTGCACAAGCAATATGTCTTCCCCATGTTTAGTTATGAACAGAGTTGGATCAATAGAACCTTTTGAGAATCCTTCGGATACCAGGAAGTTGGAGAGTTCATCATACCACGCTCTTGGTGCTTGTTTGAGACCATATAATGCTTTCTTGAGACGGTAAACTTTGTCAGCAGAGATATATGGGTAAACAAATCCATCTGTTGTTTACGTAAACTTCTCCTTCAGAGGCCGTATAGAAATTTGTTTTAACAGTCAATTTTGGTTCACTGTAAATGATTTGTATGCCAGCATACGCAATGAACAACCGTACAGCTTCCAACCGAGCAACTGGTGCAAATGACTACTTTCAGAAATATAATTTCCTTCTTTTTGGAGATATTCCCTTTGCAAAAGACGGAGATTGTTATTGAATGACAGTATTTTCCTCATCACGTTTGTTTTTCCAGAGGCCATTTAAGTTAATGACATTTTTTGCAAAGTGGTCTGTCGACTTATCTCACAATACCATTAATTGATCAAACTGATGAAGTTCTTCCTGCATTGATTCAATCCATGCAGAATCAGCCATGGCTTCTTTGATGTTCTTTGGTTCTGTTCGACTCACGGTGAGTGCGAAACATACTCATCTAGCCAGCTGTCTTTATATGCTGACGTCTTGTTCTATCTGAATTGAGAAGGTTTTCCATGCTTGTTCTAATGGATGATCTTTTGTCCAACGTTGTGCGGAGGATGGTGTTGATAGAAAGTATGCATGTTTGACGAATCAACATGACGAGACGATGTCTCCCCTTGTTCTTGTACCGGTGTACTAAAGATGTTGATAAATTCATCGTCGTCAAATTGTGCATTTTCTGTATTGGTTTCTGCTTGAATAATGTTCTCAGGTGCAGTGACAGTTGGTACTTGAGTTGGAGGATAGAAATAATAAGTTGCCATTTTATTAGAAAGAGAAAGGAAAGAGTGTGTGTGTTTTCTAGAGAGAGAAACACACACACTATATGAGACAAATGTTATCCTCTCTCCCTCCATGGAAGTATGGAGAGGATATATATAGCCCGGGACACGGTCTACTTACTACACTTGACATTTCTAGTCCTTACGTGTACGGCTAATGTAAACTAATGTAATTCCGTATTAGCTGACATATTTTAGGCTAACAATCTTCCCCCAATATGTGGGCATACGGAATTACTTACAATGTTCCTAACAAGTACAAATACAACATAATAAAATGACATCCAAGGCGCTTCCAATGCTGAAGATGACGTCGTTGTCTTCTAGTCTTGATATTGTAATCCAGCTTTGATCTTCGTGGCTTGGACTTGTTCTGGAAACCATTATTAGTATGCATGTGTTGAGATTAACTTCCCCCATTCATGCAGCATGTTTGAAAAGCTTTTCTTCATTAGACTTCTTTTTGGCGAAGTTCTGAATCAGATTCCCCCCAATCCAATATCCAGTATCTTAAGCGATTTGGTATACAGTGATGGTGCTCAGGGACGATCTCTTCTATCATTGACATTTGTAGTGCACAGCGGGAATTTTATAAAGTAAAGGCCATATAATACCTCAAACTAATACTGCTTCTTTGACATCGGTTTTTTGATCGATTATCTCGTTTGGGGGAACATGTATGAGATCAGCCAACAATTTCTTCTAACGCATGCATATACTTCACAACCATACTAAGTGAAGTTAGTATTAAACTACTTCCCTGGAAGTTGACCTGATACATCAAAGTATCAAAGTACCGTATTCCCCCAATTGATGGGTTCGGACTCTAGGAGCATCATTGACGTTTACGACCATTACACGAGAAGTTCTGTCATAAGAAATTATATCTTGGAAAAGTTATGAAGGGACATTGAAGAGACTTTAAAAGATTTTGGCTGTGACTGGGATAGTATCTTTGACGTTCAGTAGCTTCAAATATCTCGTGTGAGTTGCTGTATCACATCTCTACCTTTTACTCTTGGCGGAAATTTACCAACCGCGTTATTCTGTCTGTTATTGTTGTGACCACTTGGTGAAGTTAAACCGAAATACCAAACTTGAAAGTGAAGTAAAAATCCCCTAAGTTGTTACTTAAGCTTGCACTGTTGTTCGATTGAGAACAGGTGGTAGAAGAAAGCTTCTAAGTACCTTATACCCTCCAACATCACATAAGTATATGAAAAGTACAATAAACCTCTGATATTATCCACCATCGGCTTTTGCGTGTGAAACTGAGTACTACAACGTAACTCCTTTAAGTGTAGTGAACCTGGTCTTCAACAAACCTCCCGACTACGGATATAGATAATTCATGTCTCACTTCATTACCGTATTAGTTCGAGCAAGTCATCAATAGATAGATTGGGTTGAAGATAAAGAAGTAGGATAAGAAAAACGGAAGTCTCCGTTGATGAAATAAGTAGAAACCTCCGTGAACCCAATTCACATCTCAAATAAGGGATAACCAAAGTAACTTCGTGATCACTTACATTAACAAATCCGATTCCATAGCCAATTTGACGTTAAGTGAATCTTATTCGGATCGTTTTTAGTGTTATGTATCATGTTTGTTGTGTTGTAGTTCATGAATTATTTGATGTGTTATGATAGTTAACGGATATCGGCTAAACAAAAAAAATTACACCATAAGCACGGCCGTCCAAGTAATAAAACCCGGTCACTTAGACATCACCCGACATAATGTTGTTTAATACCCAGCACAATCCGCTAACACAACCCAAATTAAAACTTAACATGAATAATACATGCCAAAGAAAAATAACTGGACATTCATATAGCAAGAGTAACATCCCAACTCAAGTTTATTGCAATACTTCGGCCTATGATTTTGTCATAATATTCGGCTGCCAACACCCACAAGCCCCAACTCCAATAAACTTTAAGCAATGCATTCAACCCAATTAGCAAAAGCCCGCTCTATAATCTAATTTAGACACGACCCAACCTTTATGTCCATAGGCAGCTTATGTATCCAACTGATAAAACTTTGGCCCATGTTTTTTTTGTTTACCGGCACTTCCACATTTTTGTTATAAACAAAGTCCAACCCTAAACTTCATGCGTTTTCGTGAGGTTATATATACAACCTTACCCTAATTATTCTCATCTTTAACATTATATACTATACGCCCCATACTTTTCTTTACTCCACAAAAAATTAGCAGCCAAATGATCTTCTACCTTATCTTTTCAATCATAGATTCAAGGCAAGAAATAAATCAATCCCTTACTACATTTTTGATACGACATCAGCCACCAAACCCATTAATTCTTTACTCAACACAAACGAAGAAACTTCAACCGTAGCACATCAGGTCATCAAGATTTCTGTGAAAAAGTCTCGGGTAGGTTCGTTTGTTGTTTGACGTATGTGTCAAGCGAAAAATATTAATTTATAACATAGTATTATGTGTTGATATTAAATTATCTTTAATTTCGTAAATTAAAGAAGGGTTTTAACCTTCGACAGATATGTGATGAGGTATAGTTTATGTGTTTGGATCTTTTAAGGTCTGTAATTATCTTGATATACACACAAATTAAAATCTGAGATCTTGTTTCATTACTTTTCGAGTATTGTGCTATTGGAGATGGAGAGGGATAAGGCAGGATTTATGAGGATAGGATTTAGGATAGGATGATTGTTGGATTTGATGGATTGAATGTGACGATGGGTGTGAGGCTGTGATGATGTTGTTAGATGATGTGGTTGATGTTGTTAATTGTGGTTAATGATCAGAGTTTGTGATTATCATTCTTCTTCTGTTGACCTTTTCTTTTGAAATGACTTTGACTCATTTGAGTTGACCAGGTCAACTCGGTAAATACCGAGTTGACTCGGTTTGGGTGAGGTTTTAACAAAACGCAACTAAGAGACAATTTGGCCAGCGTTTTGTTTAGATTTGGCATAGATATATGTCTTCATTGTACCTGTACACTAAATCGCAACACCCAAAACGCAACTAAGAGGCAAAACGCAGTCTACAGTAGCCAAAACGCAACACCAAAATGAAATAGCAAAACGCAGTGACCAGTCAAAACGCAATGTTACTTGCGTTGACGAGTCAAAACGCAACCAAGGAAAAAATATGAATAAACCCATATTTCTTCTTTAAACTTGTCTTTTAAGCATGAACAACAGATCTAAACCAGAATATCATCAACAACAACACCTGTTCTTGAAATTTTCACAAGAAAAAAAATAAATATTGGACATGAACTGTAAAGTGAATAGTAACCGGGGTATGAATAGTAACAGTGACAACAAACAAGATTCTAGACACCCCTGCAGCTTGGTATCCAATGGTTAACCATAATGATTCACACTAAAAACTATGATCCGGGAGGTCGGAGAGGATTGAAATAATAAGTTTACCATTTTTATTTGTGAGAGAAAGGAAGAGGTGTGTCGTGTTTTCTAGAGAGAGAATCACAAACCACTATATGAGACAAATGTTATCCTCTCTCCCTCCATGGAAAAGTATGGAGGGGATATATATAGCCCGGACACGATCTACTTACTACACTTGACATTTCTAGTCCCTGCGTGTCCGGCTAATTGGTTGAAAATTATGTTAAATACCGTATTAGCCGACATATTTTAGGCTAACATTTTTAAACCCAAACGACAACGTGTTAGAGGTATTACTTTTTACGACACTACAATCATAAAAAACCGCCATGTAAGTAATTGAAATGGATTGTCCTAATTCCACTGTATTTACAGGTACAACGTCTGATGTGCATATATCAGATGGGAACTATATGCAAGTACATCGCTCTTTTGTTACAATCGCGATATTTTCCCTATATTGCAAACGAACGCTGCACTTGAAAACCTCAAACAAAGTGCGTGATGTTGTTGTTCCGAGACAACGACTGCCTGAAAGTAAGTTAGCTTATTGCCGTTTACTTAGCTGACACTCCATGTCACTTCCTGCTCTGCTATTAACTTCTGTCTACATCTTTTGATATCACAAAGGATATGCATGGCCTGGTATCATTTTACCCGCGCAACAATATCTTTCTATAGAATTATTAAACGGCTAATAAGTAAAAAACTTAAAATAAATGCGGTAACCATATTGGCCTGCTGTTGTTGTTGTAACCATTTGCTTTGCATTTCATAATAGGCAGTAACCATTTGGCCAAAATGTAACAACACAATTATAGCCGTTTCATAATAGGCGGTAACCAAAAAAGATATTGCTGCATTTATGAAATTAAAGCATGTTGTTACATTTTGAAATTAAAGCATGGTGTTGTTGCATTTCATAATAGGTAGTAACCAAAAAAGATATTGTTGCATTTGTAACCATTTGCATTTTCATGCTTACTGCCGAAAAAACGCAGACCAAAAACTAAATGCTTACTGCCTATTGTGAAAACATATGTGGTAATTTATTATTTAGGTTATTTGATAGCATTCTATATGTCGACCCATTTATTCGTTAATGGTCGATTACCAATGCTGGACTTAACCTGTGAATATTACAATAAATGATTCATCAGGTTAAGTGCGTTTCTTCCTATTTGTGCAGTTACTCTAAAAATATACTCAGAGCATGTCTGAACCTACATATAGACAACTAGAGTTGCAGTCTAAGAGTTTGAAGTTCACGGATTACACGATAAGTTCGCGTTGTATCTGTGGAAAATAACTGTGTGGATCAGTGGGTACTCTTTATCAATACAGTGTTTGGTAAAAGGACTTTTGAGCGGAATATTAGATTCAACGACACAAGACCATCAGTTCTAAATGGTTATGTCTTATTGATGTTTGCAAATGTTGTCGTACTACTTCTAATTTTATTTTCACCTGATACTAAATTTTTTGTTTAATAGATGTGGACTGTGTTTATGGAGTTATACATGATCAAGTTTATTTTCTTTCAAAAGTGGTTGCTCATACAAGCTAGCCCTGCCGCAGCGCGCGAGTGATATTCCAACTTGTTTACTTTCTATGGGTCATTATAAAGTCTTTAAATTTAGTTGGACATCTCCAACCCTTTTACTCTTATGGATCAAAGCTTGGGAAGTGCTTGGGCCTAATTCACCAACATGTTGGCCTGCATCACCTAAGTATATGTGGTCGCAAGGTATATGACGTTAGGCTGGATGCAATAGATAGGACGACCGGCTCGGTCGACCTAGGTCGTAGTCGGTCGTCGTTATTGTGGGAGGTCGAGTGGTGTCGGTCGTCGATCGGCAAAATGCACAAATAGGTCGCAATCTCGACCGGTGTCGTCTACTACCATTTGTTAAATCCAACCGTTATTAATTATATAAAAAAACTTTTTAAATTTTACCCTTTTAAACCCTATAAATACCCCATTTATATCACCATTTTACAAACACATTCAAACCACTTCTATCTTTATACTTCTCATTTCTATTTACAATGTCTAACGTTTCAGCTTTCACTTCAAACCGTCGTGGAAAGGCCAAGACGGCACAACTATGGACAACAACAGAAGAGATCACGTTGTGTACAGCTTGGTGCAACGCGATGGACAACTATCGGCGCCAAATGAAAACATTCGATTCATCCTAAAATTGCTGCGTTTAGTGTCGTTTACGATAGTATCCAACGGATGGACGAGAGTGGGTCTTCTAACCTTGCTTTGTTTAAAAAAGCATTAGCGAAATTTGAAACACAGTACAGACCTCCTTTTACAATGGAGGCGTGTTGGAGAATTTTGAAAAATCATCCTGCTTGGACAGAAATTAAGATGCCTTCATTTAACCAACGACATAATAATGAAGTTTAGTTTAAGTTTCTAATTTTTATTGTAATGTTTTTTTAAATGTATTTAAATAATTATGTATTGTTTTTATTATTATTGAATTTTAATTTTGTTGTTAATTTTAATTAAATTGATGGTTGTTTTAATGTAGCTAAAAGATCGTCTGTAAATCGTCGAAAAAAGAAAGCTGACGTGGCAGGAAAAATGTAAGTCACTCGTACTGAAGTACTGGATGTAGCCTATACAAGTTTAGAAACGTATAAATATTGTACACGAATAAAAAAAACTATGGATAGTTAGTTAAATGCAAATGGGTGATGTCAACACGTGTTTTGATTTATGACATCAGCGCGTTGGTGGCTACCCACTAGTGATAGATTACAAGTTGTACTGCTACCGATCGTTAAAATGGGCTCATGTTGTAAAGACCTTTTTAAAAATACCATATGTACCCTTGGTTTTTTTTATTTATAATTTTTTTATAACTTTATTTATATTATAAAACTGTAAAACGAAAAATATAAAGTTTAACAAGTCAAAAGTATTAAACCGGCAAAAAGTACAAAATAAAAACTGATAAAAAACTGTGTTGCATATAAAATGAAAGACAAAAAAAATAAAAAATACGAAACATGTATACTTTACGCGGGCCAGAAGGATACAAATAGTAACACCCTTAATATGTCACATGTTTGTCTTTGGTTTTGTTGTTGTTCGGATTCTTCTTTCATTTTTTTGAACCGGAGATGGATTAATTTGATTGATTTTTTGTCTTTGGTGTTTGAGAGTTGTAGTTTAAAAGAGAGGATCTGCATTTAGATATATAAGAGCGCTAGGTATCAGAACACCATTAACAACGTCACATCAGCGCCACATCAGCTTTAACATCATAACACCAACACATCAAATACCCATGTAATCATAACACCATTAACATTACTTTTTATTCCCCACCAAATTTTCTTTCCAATTTTTAAAACAAACTAATTTCATTTCATTAATTAAAAATAAAAATTACAATACTTAAAAAAATAACATTCGAAATAAAAAAAATAATTCGGAAAAAAAACATACGAAAATAAAAAAAACTACGCTCTAACGACTACTTCCGGTACAACTTATATTTGGCTCGAATGACCTTTTTTGCTCTTCGATAAAATAGGCGTCGTCCTCCAGCAAATCTTTCGTGCTAATAGCGAGAAATTTCATCTCTTCCAAACGCATCACCGTGAGTGAGTTTGACGATTGGTTATGTTGTTGTGGTATAGGGAAATTTTGTGGGTTTTGTTGTTGACTTTGGAAATTTTGTTGAAAGTCAACAAAAGCTTGTTGTTATTGTAAAAAAGCTTGTTGCTCGGGAGTCATCGGAACTTGGCTAGAGAACCCGGGAAATTGAGCATTCGACGTAGAGCTGAGGTTCATGTTGCCAACAAGGAGGTTCCAAAACCCTTCGTTAGGAAAGTCCGACATTTTTTTTGCTAGTGAAAAGGTATAAAAAATGTGTTTAAAGTAGTAGATGTGTGAAAGTAGATGTGTGAAAAATGTGTCATCTGACCAAGATATTGGCGAATACCACATATGATCGAGAAAAGAGTACCTATAATCACATGAAAACCATGAAAGCCAGTTG
>BQNB010172507.1:0-13455 GCA_026074375.1 Tanacetum coccineum
TTGCTGGACTATAACCATTTTCAAACATTACATACATACAAAAGGGTTTTTACGGGGTATTCATATACAAATTATTGCATTAGTCGGTTAGACTATATATATGCTTAATTAATATATGTGGTATTATAATATATTACGTATATTACAGTAAGAGCCTTATATAATATATATACTCATATAAGTTATTTCTGCTGGTCACAGTAGTCATGTCAGCTGATTCTGCTGTTACCTATACTTTTGTTTACTCAGAGGCACAATCTTGGAGTATTCCATCTGAGGATCCTTACGAGGAGGCTGCCCGACAGTTGTTGGAGCAGGCACCACATTCTCCAGAGTATGTACCTGATCCCATGGAGCCGGAGGATCATGTACCAGTGTACATTCCGAAGCCTGAGCATCCTGAGGACTTAGTGCCAGCTGAGGTTGAGGCACCTACACCTCCACTACCACCATTCTTTTTATCTCCACGTATCCGAAACCCACGTACTAGAGCAGCCATGGCTCAGATGAGAGCTACAACACCGCCTCGGAAGAGGCTACTACTTACTACTCCTAGACCTAGTTGTGAGGTTAGGGAGAGTTCTGCTGCTGCTGCTGCGAGACAGCCAGGACCCACTATGGCCCATAGAGTCGATTACAGTCTTGTAGACACTATGGAGACCAGGTTTCGAGATACTGAGAGGAGGATGATGACCGCCTTAGAGATGGTCAACATGAGGGTCAGTTACCAAGAGTAACTAATATACTACCAGGAGTGACTACAACACTACCAGGAGTAACTACAACACTACCAGTAGTAACTACAACACTACCAGTAGTAACTACAACACTACCAGGAGTAACTAATACCCTACCAGGAATAACTATAATTACATTATTCAGATATTTATAAATGTTTTACAATTATAAATATGTTTTCACTCAAACATTTAGATGGTGATTGAGCTATATAGAATTATATGTGGTTATCAAAGTACTATATTACTAGGGAGTTTCATAATGAGGCCTCTTCGGGGTGGCGTATCGACGAGTTGCTGGATTTACGATTTAAAGTGTCCTAGCTCCTCATACGTTCACTACATGACCTCTTGATTATGATAGCCCGAACGATAGTATGATGTAACTAACATAGACCTGTATATGATGTTAGTTAATCGAAGTACATGGTACTTATACGACCTTAATTTAAATAGGTTGCATCTGACGATTTGCGTGACGCATTATCTGTGATATTTGGATTATCAGAACTCAAGGTGAGTTCATAGCCCCACATTTTTATGATTTCAATGATTTATAACTATGGGGTGGAAACATGCTTTGTTTTATAAATTGGACGCAAGTGGATATTTTATATTGATTACATGTTTGCCTAAGTAAACCCAAGTTGAGCCCATTATCATGAACTGTCAATTGCATAGATGTAGTTGTTAATTACATTATGCGAGCGCGAATGTTATGAATAGATCTATTTGGGGAAACGACCTCCCCGTTCGGGTGACTAGCTATCACCGGTAACGAACGTATAGCATGTCGAATTTGGGGATGTTTCGGGTTAGACATCTATTCGGGCAGAAATTGCAATAAATATTATTATTGCAAGAAAGATCGTCGAGCTTCAGTGTCATGAGCTTAGGAAAATGTAATCTGGTTTTGTGATGTCTGCATGTGTTGCATTATCACGGGAAAAGTCTTACGGTCCTGCATATTATGATTTATCAAACCTATGAATTCACCAACATTATTGTTAGAACGCATTAAAGCAATGTGACCGTAGTGGTTGTGGTTGCTGTTGGGGCTGGTGTTGTTGTTGTGGCCCGTGTTGACCTTGTGGCTCTTTTTGGTGCCATTTTCTTCAATCACAAGAAAATACAATACCCGTTAGATTTCAATACAATCATAACGTGACATAACATATGCGTCATAAATAAAAAGATCACCTCACACAGTGAAATATACAACCAACACAAGATCGACATAACATAATACATCCATTCCATATATAATCTGGAAATATACATGATCTGTTTGGTACATAATGCTTCCCTATCGCTAGGTTACAAAATGAAAATCAACATAGAGCCCTACTAGCCGGGAGTTACCCGTAATACTTAGTAGGCTATACAGGATAGCTAATCAAAACAAAAGATCTATACAGGATAGCTAACCAAAACAAAAGATCTATACCGCCTGCTAGCTGGGAGTAACCCATAAAACTTAACAGACTGCATAGTAGATACAATCATAACCAAAGTCTAGGAACTGCTACCAGTGTCCTCCAATGTGTCAACGCGTGCTCCAGCCTCCAGGGCCTGGGTACGCATGATATACTGAACAGCAAGATCATCTGCAGCCTGACGCTGCCACTCGTGGCGACGCACCTCAGTCTCTAACACTGTAACTCGTGCCTCTAATGCCCTGCAGTGAGCTTCAGACCTAGCCAAGGCCTGACGAGTCTCCATACTCTCTTGCTCGTAAGTAAGTCTCTCTCTCTTCAATACCTCAATCTCAGCTCTCATAGCTGCACGATCCTTCTAGGCATCATGATGTTGTGTGCAAAACTCTGAACTCTCTCTAGTGCAAACATCTACCTGGTAAGTGACCCTCCTGTTGACCAACTCTAAGGCGGTCATCATCCTCCTCTCAGTATCTCAGAGTCTGGTCTTTATAGTGGGTCCTTGCTGTCTCGCAGCAGCAGCAGCAGAACTCTCTCCAACCTCACACTCAGGTCTGGGAGTAGTAAGTAGTAGTCTCTTCCGAGGCGGCATGTCAGCCTCGGGAATATCAGCTCTGCGGCTAGTAGATGGTGCAGGTAGTGGTATAGGTAACAATGGTGGGGTCCCTGATGGGTGTAGTGAATGATAGAGGGCTGATGCTACATCTCTCATCTCAACCTCGAGTGCTCTAGGACTAAGGGGTCGAATACGTGGAGATAAAAAGGATGGTGGTAGTAGAGGTGTAGGTGCCTCATCCTCAGCTGGCACTAAGTCCTCAGGATGCTCAGGCTCTGGAATGTACACTGGTACATGATCCTCCAGCTCCATGGGATCAGGTACATACTCTAGAGAACGTGGTGCCTGCTCCAACAACTGTCGGGCAGCCTCCTCGTAAGGATCCTCAGATGGAATACTCCAAGATCGTGCCTCAGAGTGAACAGAAGTATAGGTAACGGCAGAATCAGCTGACATGACTACTGTGACCAGCAGAAATAACTTATGTGAGTATATAATATAAGGCTCTTATTGTAATATACGTAATATATTATAACCACGTATATCAATTATGAATGCATCTAGTCCAACTAACTAATGCAACAACTAGTGTCCTATAAAAACCCCTTTTTATGAATGCAATATTTGAAAACGGTTATAGTCCAGCAAAAACATTTGACCTGGTTCTCTATAACCTTGGCTCTTGATACCAATCTGTAACACCCCCAAATTAGGTCGCAGCGGAATAAGGGTCCGGGGCGTGTTACTTCATAGATCAATAACACAAGATATATATAGAACGACCAAAAAGTCGTTTTAAAACTGATACATTGGATTTAACAAATATTTGATACAAATAGCCCGAAGCTTTAACTTGTTTCCTGATATTATTACAAAAAGATACTGTTCACAACACGTGAGTTTCACCAAAACAACATACAATCCATATCTTTATGCATGACTTCCCCAAAACAAGATCACCAATGTATCCTTAGCACCTTATGCTTATTGATCTCCTGAAAAACATTGCTTTAAAACGTCAACAATAATGTTGGTGAATTCATAGGTTTGATAAATCATAATATGCAGGACCGCAAGACTTTTCCCGTGATAATGCAACACATGCAGACATCACAAAACCAGATTACATTTTCCTAAGCTCATGACACTGAAGCTCGACGATCTTTCTTGCAATAATAATGTATTGCAATTTCTGCCCGATTAGATGTTCAACCCGAAAACATCCCTAAATTCGACATGCTATACGTTCGTTCCCGGTGATAGCTAGTCACCCGAACGGGGAGGTCGTTTCCCCAAATAGATCTATTCATAACATTCGCGCTCACATAATATAATTAACAACTACATCTATGCAATTGACAGTTCATGATAAGGGGCTCAACTTGGGTTATCGCTACTTAGGCAAACATGTAATCAATACTTGCGTCCAATTTATAAAACAAAGCATGTTTCCACCCCATAGTTATAAATCATTGAAATCGTAAAAATGCGCTATGAACTCACTTTGAAGTTTCTGAATAATCCCAATATCTCGCGAGATAAAGCGTCACGTAAAAGATCGAATGCAACCTAAATTATCATAGGTCGTATAAGTACCATGTACTTCGATTAACTAACATCATATACAGTTCTATGTTAGTCACATCATACTATCGTTCCGGCTATCATAATCAAGAGGTCGTGTAGTGAACATATGAGGAGCTAGGATACTTTAAATCGTAAATCCAGCAACTCGTCGATACGCCACCCCGAAGAGGCCTCATTATGAAACTCCCTAGTAATATAGTACTTTGATAACCACATATAATTCTATATAGCTCAATCACCAACTAATGGTTTTGGTAAAATTGTGTTTAATAAGTTAAAACGTTTATAATTACCGTTTTAGTAAAACTACCAAACTTTCAGCGTTTTAAGCCCGAATTTTAATTAACGTTTCTTATGCCCACGCTTTCGTATTAGGACGAGTTATCATAATTTGACATTTTCAATATTTTGACCCTCTGGTGAACAGTAACTTTTACTGTTCACATATTTAATAAAAGTAGTGGATAATGCTATATCTATCGACGAGAACATTTATTTAAATCGATTGTAATCGTAAACCCCGTAAATGTCTATTTTATGTTATAGTTCCCGTTTTACCGATTCTTTCGAGGACGATCTCGTTAATTGAAAGTTCTATACATTTTTTAGAGGTTTACAAAAATGTATCTTTCTGTCAAGATAGTAACTTTTATAAAAATAGTTCATAAAAAGTATTAATTGTCGTAAACACGCTGAAATTCATAACTCGCAATGTCGTTATAATTGAAAAATTACGATTCTTAGCATTTTGGAATCCATAAATATGTTATTATTTGTTAAAAATATCAAACTTGCTGTTTGAATAATTTTTATAAAAAGTTTTTATAAACTCCGTTTAATTAACGTATAACTCGTTTTTAACGTAACTTTTTCGTTATTAATCCGTTTGACGAGTTTCTTACTTTTTCGGAATCGTCGTGAAATGTATTATCTTATAAAAACATAAAATAAGTATGTCTTATATACAAATTTGGACAGAATGTTTAAATAACTTTTATAAGTCCATTTTTGACCTTGTTTTTATGTTTTACCACTTTATACTTTTTACATAATAACCATAAGTATACAAGTCTTCTCATCTTGTTATATCCTTATTTTAATGATCATATAACATTACTATAGGTCCATAATTAACCTTAACATGTCATTTGTATTTCTTTAACTTGAAACATATTAAACTTTTATAAACCCTAATTTTGTAGTTTAATCATTTTTAACATCCAAAATAACATGGTACACTATTTGTCTCATCATATAACATGATATTAGTAATAACATAACAGGTATATTAATGTACAAAATGAGCATTGCAAGTAAAAACTTTATTTTCATAATAAAATCCTAAATGGTGATTCAAGCTACAAAGAATTAACATATGCATATTAATGATAAATGTAAGATCATAAAGAGTTTAAGATGACCTTATGATGTATAAAGATGATGACAAATCACAATCTAAACCCTTGTTAGACTAGAAACAAGAGCTAGCAAGCTATGAAAAAACCAAAGGAGAAGGGTTATGTGGAGTTTTTGCGCCCTAATTTTCAATATGAAGCCCCAAATCTCGATTTCTTGCTTCAACAATTGTAAAATAATTAATCAAGCTTCAAAATACTTTGAGATCTTAGATATGAAAATGAAGAGTGTATGGTAAAATAGGTTATATAAATTTTGTATGGATTGTTTGGGATGGCTTAGTGAGCCGTGACCCTTAGGAGAGAAAGAGAGAAAAGAAAATGAATTGTTAAGTGTAAAGAGTTTATGACATTTCACTTAGGAATGCATGTTATATATATAGAAATGTATGAGATATCTTAGTAGCTAAGTTTGAACTAGCAAATCAAGGGGAGGGCATTACTTGCCAGGGGGGGATTCAAAGGAACACAAGAGGGAAACAATTGAACTTAAGATGTTTATGTTCCTAAAATCCTTTAATGCCCCCTTAAAAGAGACATCATCCCTAATGGAATTAAGGGATGAAGTTTCTAGCTAATACTTTCTTGTTTTATGTTAATATTACTTGTAATTATTGTGTAATTAAAATGAAAGTGAAAGTATAAAGAAAAGTAAAGTGTAGTTTTTATATAAAAGTATACTTGTAAGGTCTTGGTTATTTTGTAAAGTATTTGTTATCTTGCATAAACATATGAGGATGTGTATAAGATATACACACACGCCTAACAGTTTTATAAAACTTTGATCATATGTATATAAACTTAGGTATTTGTTGAGCGTAGAATTATTTTTGTGGTTTCCGGTATGTGCCTAAACTTAATTATGTCGCGAAACTATTTAATTTTACGTAACCAATAAAAAAAATAAACAAGGACATAATTAATCTCAAAATAAATATTAATACTTTTATGATGTAGAACGCTAATTGTTTGATGCCCTTTACATAAGTCATTGAAGCGCTAATTTTTAGCTTACAACGCATTTTTAGCTTAAGCATTTAATGGATTTAAAAAGCAATACGGCTACAATACAAAAAGGGTACTTGTGGATTTATCGACGACGTCATGACTCAAACACAGGGTGTTATAATATAATATTATGTAATTACTATATTTATATATAAATATATAGTTAATTATATTATATATATATATATATATTATATTAAATATATAATATATAAATTAATAAATATATATAATGATAATATCGGCATTCCGTTTTAAAACATATTTATATATTACTATAATATAGAGAACACTACTTTTTGAAAAATTCAAGTATAAGTTTGAACAAGGACTAAAATTTTTGCTATATCTAACATAAAAATCATTGATTAAGTTTAAATCTCCCAAACTCAGCACATATATTAATCCGGTTAGGAGCTTATGAGAGAAAAAGCCACAAATTACATACATGAGCTCTTAAGATTTCTAACTAATCCTTGCTTAGCATCCAACTCATGCTTAACTCTATCATTTTTCGTTCTTCGTGAATTTCCGCAAACGCTTAGCCTAAAAGTTAAGGAACAAGCTAGAGCTTAACACGCTCGATCGAGTCAAAATTTATTCTTATTCTACCCAGCAGGAAAGTCAAAATTATGATAAAACACTTATTTTATTTTTGAATTTTTTTAAAATTTTCATTTTTTTAAAAATTTTGGTGGGAAAATAAGGTACGTGAGAACAACGGGCAAAGGTAGGTAAGATTATATCGAAGATATACTACCCCATACTAAAATTAAACATTGTCCTCAATGTTTCCTAGCATATGACTTAAAAACCGCATACTAGAACTCAAAAAGTCGAATGCATAATCCAAACATGAAGAAAGTATCAAACAAAAATCTTAAGCCGTTTATCAAGTATGCTAGAAGATAAATGTTAGTTGATAATAATCTTAGGATATCGGATTTCCCCAAACTAATGGCAAGCAAAGGCTAGGAAACTCGAGTGGACCGGGACAAAACATCGAACACGAGAGTCTTCAGAAAATTTTGGGTTAATCCTGCAAACAATCACAAGCACAAACAAGAATCGGAAGAGTACAAGCCTCCTCACATCACAATAGAAATAAGAAAGAAGATAGAAGGATAAGCATGGGGTGCCTCCCACGAAGCGCTTTGTTTTTGGTAACCGAGTCACATAGCTTGACTCGATCCCCGAATTCATTCGTCCTTGGGGATGAAACAAGTGGAAGAGCAAAATTTCATGAAACATTTAACTACTACCAGCTTTTGAGAAGAAAAATGAAAAGCGAAGATGCCAGGGTCAAAAATGGTGTCCTCATTCTCGGTGGAGGAAAGTAAGGGAGAAACCTCAGGGTAAGTGAGATATGGAAGAAAAGTTCGAGTGATAAATGTGAAGGAATTGTCAACTTCAACATTAATCTCACCTCCCCCTGGGTCAAAACATTCATCTTCATTAACATTGTTTATCACGGGCACATCAGGTTCTATGTCGAAGGTTAAACGCTCATATTCGAGAATGGGATCATCGTTAAGCAAGTTGTCAATAATATCCTCTTCCGAGTCAATATCACTTTCAATACCTGGTGGTATCGAATCATCTGGTCCAGAAAATATATCGATCTCTTCCCTATTAGAGTCACTATCCTCGATGATTGTATGAAAATTTTCCGGCGACCGGGAAGATGAATTTCCGCATAGCAACGATATTCGATTGATATAATCCCTCGGCTCTATGCTAACAATTCTGAGAATTCGTGATGACTCACCACGAACTCATATGAAATGGATCAGTTCTGGGAGAAAAAGTTATCAAAGTATCATGATTTGATTCATTCTTAATGTGTTGTGGTTCATGATCAAAAAATACATCGAAAGAGAGATTATGGGTGTTATCATCACTAAGCAAACTCTCAAGATATAATACGTCTCCCTCTGAGTCATAATAACCTTCCTCAATATACGTAGGAACTTTGATAGCTAGAAAAGCATTGATCTCATCATTTTCGCCTCGTGGGTCGAAACACTCAACTTTATCATAAAAAGACTTGTGAAGTAAAACTGGCTCATCAAAATTAGAAACGTTGGAGTCCTTGCGCTCGACATCCTTTAACACCTCTTTAAAAAGAGGATTAATGTCACTGGAGTTGTAGTTGCCATCAAACTCAAAAAGAGGGTTTGAATAAACTTGAAAAATTTCTTCTTGAACATCCTCCTTAATAATTGAATCGTCATTGTCCTTAGAACCGAAAAGAAGATTTGAGAAAGTAAAATCACATCCTTTGTTATTATCGAAGGTATCCTCTGATTCTTTTAGGATTGGGACAATTTCCTCAACACGAAAAGTGCTAAGGTTTTTGTCCCCCATTATGAGTGAATCCTTGGGCTCATTAGTCGGTAAGGTGGATGTGATTGCAAAAACCGAAGAAACTTAAGGCATTTTTGAATGAAAAATGCTCTCCTTCTGAATAACTTTAAAATTCTTCAAACAATATGTGATACGAGTTTGGCGTTTAGCTGTCTATTCTGCGAGATTCTTCACTTCCTGTTTTTCCTTTTCATCATTGTCATCTTTCGATGGAGGCACGCAAACTAGAGCGGGTTCGTTGGTGAACTTCTTAAAACTATCCTTGCATGTGTCATTAACCATTTTAATTGACTCGTTTGCATGCTTTTGAGGATGTTTTGTCGTGCCATTGACATGGAAAATTATTTGTTCATTTCCGTCCCTTAAAATAAGCTCTCCTTCATACACATCAATTAAAGCTCGACCGGTCCTCAAAAAGGATCTTCCTAAAATGAGAGGTACTCGAGGATCGGCTTTAAAATCAACAACAACAAAATCGGTAGGAAAGTGAAAACTCCCAACTTTGACAAAAACGTCTTCAGCGACTCCTTTAGGATGAGTAATGGATCGTTCTGCTAGCTCTAAAGTCATTCGAGTTGGTGTAAGTTTGGGTAAAGAAAGCTTTTTCCAAATAGAAAGGGGCATAAGATTTATGCTTGCGCCAAGATCGGCCAAGGCGTGACATACATCCATTCTTGGGAAATTGCATGGAATAAGAAACTTGCCGGGATCTCCAAGCTTTTCGGGAAGCTTTTTGAGGAGCATCGCCGAGCAATTCTAGTTCAATGGTATCTTAGCTAATTCAAGCAACTTTTCTTTATTCATGAGAAAACTCTTAATCGTAAGAGAAAATCTTGGCATCAAAAGTAAAGCATCCGCGAAACTTATGTCGAAGCGCAAATCTTAAATGATTTGGAAGATCATCTCCATTTGATTCGAAGCTTTGTCACGGGATTTTTCTTGGTTAAGTCAAGAAGGATATGAAATATTTGTCTTAGGTAAACTCTTCGAAACATTGGGTTTCGGAATAGGAGTGGTGTTAGGCAAAGTCTTCAGAATATCAGATTCCGGAATAGAAATGGGGATAACCGGAGGTGGGATTTGAATGGCACTTCCTTGGAAATTAAATTGCTCCTTATCCGTTGTTTCCTCGGTTTCTCGTTCTACTACCTTTTTAGGAGAAGGATTAGTAGGAATTGAGGGTCCCTCGTAAGCAACACCACTTCGAGTAGTGATCGCTTTCATCTCACCTTTCGGGTTTGGAATGGTATTACTCGGAAGAGTACCCGAAGTTGAGGCATGGTATTGAAACAATCCACCTATCATGTTTTGCAACTTATTTTGAAAGGTAGCTTATTGATTCATCATGATGGCTTGTTGAGATTTTATCGTGTTTTGAATTTCATTCTTAAGGTCTCCTTCCAACAAGTTGATTTGATTTTGCATGTTTATCAACATTTGATCGTTATTTCTTTTGTAACTCAAAAAATCATTTGAAAACTCTTGTTGAACTTGATTATTAGGCACTTGAAAAGGTTGGTTTTGAAATCCTTGGTTTTGAAAATTTGGAACATGATTATTTTAAGCTTGAAAACCTTGATTACCATGAAAATTATTTCCCCGATTAAAATTATTCCCTTGAACTTGATTCTGATTAAACCTATTTTGACCATTGTTTTGTACTTGAGCAAAACCTGGTGGTGCCATTAGATTACTAACACGGTTTGGAGGATTAACTTGATTGTAAGTACCCGTAGTCGCACAAACACTAGCTTGATGGTTATCGGTAGTCGGACAATTATACCAAGAATAGGCACCACCACAAGTAACGTAAGTTTCCTCAACCGCTTTAACCGGAGCGGGAGTGACAACTTTTTTATAAACAATCTCAACTAAGGTCGAAAGTTGATCCGCAAGCTTATCAATTCTCTCATCCGTCTTACTATCACTTTCCCTAGAAGTCGTATTCATCCTAGAAGCTTAGGTATGTTTCATGAATAACGCAACTTTTGATTGTCCCTCCAATTATATTCAAAGTCTTCTCTAGTCCGTCTTACGCACAAAGATATTCCACCCGCCGCGCATTTAAGGAGTCCCATGATCGTTGTTCGTTTAAACATTATAAAAGGTAACAACTTGGGTTAACTACGTAAATCCTGTGAGGGACAAGCTCTAAGCATTTTCTTAAATCTTCCCACGCTTTCACTAAATGACTCCTCGAAATTTTGGTAAAGTCGAGAGATTTTATTTCTTTAAGTGAATGGTCTTCGAAGGAGGGAAAAAATGATCTCACAATTGGTAACGAGATCCTCCACAAGTCACATTGAATTATATATTCTTCTCGTACCAATTTTTAGCACCCTCTCGAGCGAAATAAGGAAACATCATTAGCTAATCACATCGTTGCACATTCCTAAATCGTAGAGTCGAAGTAATCCTTTTGAAACTATTAATATGAGCATGAGGATTTTCGTTCTCTAAACCGTGAAACGGGTTTGCTTGAACCAATTGTAACAAATTCGTCTTAATCTCAAAATGATCCGCATTAATTTCTGGTAAAACGATAGCTTCTCCGTACCCTTCCGTGGGTGCACGGAGTAGCTCTTCCATTGTACGTTCCGCCATTGGTGCAACGATAGTACGAAGCTCGGGTTCGACTATGTTTGGAGCACGTCCTTTATTTCGACGTCTCGGAATGGTTACGTTTGAATTATTTGGAAAATTGGAATTTCTAGTGCGCATGCACTAAACAAACAAATGAAATGATAAAAGAAATGAGAAAAGGAAATATTTTTGTTTACCGAATAATCAACAAACTTAGGGTAACTCTCTTAAGTAAAATAAATTTTACAAAAGAGGTGCGCCTTTTTCGTAAGTGACACAAACGGTAAAAATTTTAATCTTTGGTTCGGGAACTTATTGATGGATAATACTTCAATTGAAAGTATTATTTGTTGGTGTTCTTTTACCAACTTTGTTAATTTTTTTATTTCTTATATTAATGAATTCACAAGAAAAATCAAAAAATCCGGAAGAGCAAATATTTTTGTATTTTTCTTATTTATTAATCTTTTACTTATATTAAAAAGAAGAAGGAAAATATTTTTTTTTTTACTTTTTATATTTTTAATATATATTTTTTATTTTCTCAAAAGCGTAACTTTGAAGACGAAAGGTTCTCCAAATCACGATCAACAAACTGCAAACGAAGGAATCTTAATCACAAATCCCCGGCAGCGGCGCCAAAAATTTGATCGTTCAAATTTTATACGTAATAATATCAAAGTATAAAGAACTTTACTAAAAATCCTTGAGGACAAAGATTTAGAGCAAAAATCCTCACAAAAATACCACACGTAAGAAACCGGTAAGTGATTACCGGGTCGTTTTCCCAAAGACTTATGAAATTGAGACCTCGTTTGTTATTTGGACAATGACTTGAATTGGTTCAAAGATGATTTGTCTTCTACAATCCTAATAGGGAACAAATAAAGAGACATATAAACTTAACTACAATAACGGGAAATTAAATTTTAACCAAAAAATGCAATTCGAGAATCCTAAACGGGACCTTAAAAAAACCTAAATCAATAAAATTTAAGTCCTACAATGATATTTTTAGTTTTTATAAGTTTTAATTGACTAAAAAGCTAGGACAAAGAAAACTAGAAAAAAAACGAAAGAGTTTTAAGCTAAAAATCACTAAAAATAAGAACAGGATTCAATCCCGTTCTTTAGAAGACAAGATTTTGCAATTTTAACCCTACGAAAGCTAATCTAATTTTCCTAGGTTCTAAATGTCAAAAGAAAATTTTCTAAAAAAGAATTATATTTTTTTTTGACTTTTTTATAATTTTTTATGAATTAAAAACGATTTTAATGAAATTAAATGTTTAAAAATGCTAAACTATTTATAAAAATTCTGAAAAAAATAGCAAAAGTAAATTGAACAATGTAGAATCTAAGAAAAATAAACTCGGGAACTCAGCTTATCAAAATAGTTGTCAAATAAGCCTAAAACGCCTAATAAGCTAAATAGTTCAAAATGTGTATAAAAGATTAATATTGCAAAGTAAGAATGAAAAAGTCCCCAGGACGCGTTGGTAAGGGTGTGTGTGTCGAGGCTTTAAAAAGGTTGAGGGTGTTGAGGTCGGGGGTTCAAGCCTTGCTCACCCCCGACTTCCATCTTCCCTTTTTTTGCAAAAACTTTAAAAAACAAATTTATTAAACAGCTTATAATAAGCTTCTTTTGTAAAAAAAACTTTTTCAAAATCAAAAATAAGCTGAAAAACAGCTTAAAGAAATGACAGAACACTTAACTAGTTTTTTTACTTTACTTTTTTCAAAACTTAATAAGCTAGAAACTAAAA
>BQNB010172508.1:3212-13455 GCA_026074375.1 Tanacetum coccineum
TTGAGTTATGACTCGATCAAGGCAAGGTATTCCAGAATTTTGGTTTTTATTCATAGCTTTTGGGTGAAAAAGAGTTTAAAATGGAGTCGATAAGTTGGGTAATGATACATTAATCATGGGTTGAGACTTATTACCTTTGTAATACAGTAGGTAGGGGTCCAAGTGATGAAAGTTAAGTGTTGGTTTAGTTTGTGCGCGACTTGCAAGCCTTTGCACATACCATGATCCGTAACTTTTATAAAAGCAGATTTTTGCAAGATTTCTTGAAGTATGTATGAAAATAATATTTTATTTTATTTTCCTTTCATGTTGAGTTTCATTTTGACATAAACATAGAGTTGTAAACTCCAACATATTTATCATGATAATTACATAAATATTTTCATTCATGAGTTGAGTATTTCATGATGGCGTCATAGTGACACACATGTTTTTCCTATTTAGGTCATTGAGTTGTGGTGCTGCGAGCTTCTTCTTGATTTTCTTTGATCATTTTCATCTCTTTGCTAACGGTGAGTACATAGCCCCCTTTTCCATTGATACTTGTTTTAAATTGCGGGGTGAGATTACATGATTGGAACACAAGCATTGATTTTTATCAAATTGTATGCTACCTGAAATTATTATTGCCTAAGTCCCTTTCTGCTAGTTGTTTGCCCCGGAAATCATGAACTGTTAAATCACGTTAGTGAGCGCGAATGTTATGGGTGGATCCATCGGGACTGACTATCCCCGTCCGTCATGATTAAGGTTGAATAGCCTGTGACGCATTTACATTTGAAATACTTGAGGTAGTTGCAGAATACCTTACATTAGGGGCTCATGAGTTAAGGTTTCGGTGTCATGTACTTAGTGCAATAATATTTGATTTTTCCCCATGAAACTACTATATACTTGTGTTCCTGTTCCTATGATATTTATTTAAACCTATGTTATTCACTCAACTTTTGTTGACGTTTTCTCATGTTTAATCTCAGGTAATAATGCTTAACTTTGAAGGTTGGAAGCTCGATGGATATCAAGCGGATGGGCGTTCTTGTGTTGTTTTAAAAATGGTGCTTGTTGGTCAAGTCATGTGACTTAAAAACTTTGTCGTTGTCAGTCGTGTTTAAACTTATGTCATGTATGGTACTTTAAATTGTGGGCCCGCGTATAACTCTGATATTTTGTCAAGCACCGTAATGTATGACTTTTCATGTTTTGTAGTGACTTGTAATCCTAGAGTCTTGTATGATGACGTGGTACCCCCTTGACCCATGACCCGAATATATTCCGCATTTTGGGGGTCTCACATAAATCACCCAATGCGTATAACTCGCCCAATGCGTATAAATCGCCCAATGCGTATAACTCTCCCAATATACTTCGAAACTTAAAAATCAAAAATCTTAAAAAGACTCGCTTTTTGACGTTTTTATCCGATTTTTTTTGTACTTCTTACCTATCTAAGACTATTATAACCTTAAAAACACAAACTTTAACATTTTAAACACGAAAAATTTGAAATCAAGATTCTTGGTACAAAAACCTTGTTCGAGCCAAAAAGATATAAAAGATCAAGATTTTGATGTTTTTCCTAGGATCTACTTGTACTTCTAGCCTATACTAAGGTAAATAAATAAGAAAGTTGCAAGCTTTATGGTTTTTGAACACACAAAAGTGAAACCCTCTTTTGTGTTGTGTTCGAACCAAAAGAAAAAAACAAGAAAAAAAAGACTAACAATCACTAAAAACCCCTTGGAGTATGATACCACTTGTTGTACCTATAACCAAGGTTGTCAAAATCGCGATCCTGATTGTAGGATCGTACGATCCTACGATCCCACACATAAAAAACGATCAGGATCGTAACAAGATCGCAATTTAGGTAGGATCGTTTCAGGATTGTAGGATCGTAGGATCGGATCGGATCGTAGGATCGTAGAATGGCATTATTTTGGACTTTTGGTAATTTAGGCTAAGGTTTATAAATTTTCATTAAGACCGTTTTATATTTCTTTTCTATATAGAATCGTTTAACGATTGAAACATGAAGCAGGTGCACGTATGTAGTATATTTTTTTGTATCCAAATCATTCATTTATCGATGTACAACGCTATTAAAGAATCTTTTGATAAAATATGTAAATATTTAAGTGTTTTTGGGATATATGTAAATGCCCATCATATAAAATATTATATAAAAACATATAGAAATATAAAAAAATAACCTTATACGAAAATATATATGTTTTCATAGGATCTTATGATCCCGATCCGACTGAAGAATGTTTTGAAATGGTTTTCATTGTCCTCAAACCATGGAACATGCACTTTCGGTGTGGTACCAAAAGGCACTGACTAATCCTGGGGGGGTAATTGGCCACTCTTACCTAAACCTCTCTGCTAATTGGTTTTAAAGAGACAATCAAAATCCATTTAATAGTTTCAAATGATTTCACCTCTCATAGGAGAGTGGTTAACACACTGAAGTGATGAGGGAATTAGTCTGATGGATGAAACCTATATGTGATTTGCTGATATTTTAATGAAGGGTTGCTGAAAAGTTTTGATGACAAATAATGGCTTGCAAAGATCAAAAAAGAGATGATTTGAAGATTTGCAGTAGGCTTCAAAAATAATTGAAAAGAGTTTTATTTACAAATCCTTCAATGAAGCTCAATGGAAGACACTTGATGAAAAGAAACTTAAAGTTCACAAGTGAAAAGATCAAGTTTTAGCGGGAGGATATTGTTGGGAAATGCATTTGTAAAAACTTAATTACTGGTAGTATAACAGTTATTATGTCTACATGCTTAGGTAGTATTTTAGTAATTAGTTGAGTTCTCGGCAGAGAGAGTAGAAAGAGGTAGTCACTAAGTTAAGTCTGGCAGAAGTTAAGTCCGGCGGCTAGAGTAAGTTACTTTCTGGCAGTACTAAGTTAAGTCTGGCAGTACTATAGTTAGTACTGGTAGAGTGGCAGTACTATAGTTAGTACTGGTCGTATGTAGTTAAGTCTGTTTATGTAACAGAATAGAGGTAATAGTTATCTTAGAGATATTTTAGGAGATATCTTAGGAAAGGATATGCATTATCCTTTCACACGTTTTGTAAAGCCTTCTAGGGTTTCCTTGGTGTATAAAAGGAACCCTACGGCATAGAGTTTTATATATCGAATAGAAGCATTGAAGCTTAATAGAAATCAATAGCAAAGTTAGTATTGTATTATTGTGTTCTTCTTAATTCTTGTGTTAAGATTCCGCATTAACACTTGATATTCATAGTCATTGTCTCTCATATAGTTGATTTGGATTTATTCAAGTTAGCTATTGGCTTACAAAAGGCTAATCAGATCCAAAACCAAGGACCTACAGATAATATTTAGCAAATGCAATTTAAATATTATTTCACAAACACAATTAGATGGTGATGTAGCTATATAGAATTATATATGGTCGTAGTTATTCAAAGTACTTAGTACTCATATGACTTATAATCGATTAGGTTGCATTCAAGCGTAACTGTGACGCATTTTCTGTTGTGATTTACATTGTTAAACTCATCCACTCGAGGTGAGTTCATAGCCCCACGTTTTACATTTTACAATGATTTATAATTTTTTGGGTGAGAACATGCTTTGTTTTACAATTGGACGCAAGTAACTTTGAAATACTTACTATTTTGGATATTGCATATCATGCAATACTTACTGTTTTGGATATTGTATACCATGCAATACTTATTGTTTTGGATATTGTATACCATGCAATACTTATTGTTTTGGATATTGTATACCATGCAACACTTACTGTTTTGAATATTGTATACCATGCAATACTTACTGTTTTGGATATTGTATACCATTGCAAATCCACACTACACCTCTAAACAGGGAGGGTCCTACATTCTATACAATGTACAAACCTATGAACTTCACAAACATTATGTTGACGTTTTTTTTAATTTTTGTTTTTTATATTTTTTTTTTTTTTTATTAATTTTATTTTTATTTAAGCATGTTTCTCAGGGAGAGATCAATTGAGGGTACAGACAAGAGAGATAAAGAATTACATTGTGGTCCGTTTCTTTATTTTGGATACAGTCATTTGCATTAAAGAGATTTGGTTCTGCATTACATTTTGAAGGAACATTTATTATGAACTAGAATCTTTGTTAGAATTTAATTATGAAAGTAACAGCTTCGGGCTTTCTTTTGTACCAAACCATTTTGCATAATAAAGCCAATGTCACCGGTTTTTTTTTTTAAACGACACATTTTAACGTCGTTTTCGATATATCTTGGTGTTGTTGATCTATGATAAGTATAGTAAACGCTCTCAAATCCCGTTATTCGCTGCGACTAGCGACCCATTTTGGGGGTGTTACAATTTGATTTTTGGAAACCTAATGAGGTTACGTTTTTCGGCTATAGCTATGCTTTTTTGGTTGGTATCTATTTAGGATTTTGACTATTTTATAATAAATGAGGGTTTAAGAGTTTATGGCTTTATGTAGATTAGTTAGAACAGATTAAATGATAAGCTTAGAAAGTTACAGGGAATAAGAATGACAAATTTTGAGTGGTGGATGAGATTCTTATTTCGCTAATGTTTTCAACTTTGCACAAATTATTGGACCTCCTTACCTAATGTTGTGTTTTTTAATTTTACTTTGTGTAGCCTTAAATTGTAGGTAGTTATTAAGGAGATTATCTGGAAAAGCCAATGTGAAGCGTTTTGGTGACATACATAGTTTAAAGTTTGATTAGCAGGGCCGTGGAACATGGGTATAGTGTTTTAAATTTGGTTTAAAGATACAAACATTGAAAACCACTATAAACGCAGATAAGAAAAGAATGAAGAAATAGGGGCAGAGCAATGGATTGGTTAGGTTTGAGGTGCTGGGAAGATGAGGTCTGAATGGGGTGGGGTTTTAGGTCTCCCAAATGGGGGACTACTGCGGAAAAGGGTTTTTTGTATTTGGTTGTGAATGAAAAGGGTGGATGAATGTTGTATTCAAAATTGTATAAAAAATATATGTTGAGCACCTTCGTCATTTGTTTTTTTTAGAATTAATGGTCCATTTCACACTATGAGTGAGTGTTTTTGAACGTACGGGAACTAAGGAATCTTGATTTACAGATTAAAATTCACCATATGTATATGGAACAAGATAAAAAAAATCTTATTTTCACGTTTTGGGCAATTATTGACGACTGTTTGTTGCTATATATTTTTAGGTATTGTATGATGATGGCGATGAAGATGTCTTAAACCTCAATCAGAGACATTCGGTTGGATACAAGAATGTCATTGGGGCAAGGAGGGCCTATTGGCGTATTATGTCATACATTGAACAAAAAGAGGAATAAAAAGGAAATGAGAGCTACGTCAATCTGATCAAGGCCTATCGCAAAAAGGTTGAGGATGAGCTTTCCAAGATTTGCAGCGACATCCTCGATATCATTGATAAGCATTGATACCATCTTCTATCCCAGGTGAAGCTACTGTTTTCTACTACAAAATTGTGAGTACTTATTCAATTAAATTTTAGTTTTTAACTGCGTATTAAGTTATTTACTCTATATTGTTTTATTTATAAAAATGGTTTTTTTATAATGTTTTGATGAATACTAAAACAGGAAAGATGACTACTTTCGATACCTTGCTGAGTTCAAGATAGATGAGGAAAGAAAGGAAGCTTCTGATCAGTCATTGAAGGGCTACAAGGCATGTGTTTTTAGTTCAATAACAGTATTTAATTTTTTTTAAAAGACAGATATATTAGATAATCTATGTCACACCCCGCCAAGGCGGAAAAACACGAGGGTAACAGCCATGGAGTATCATCAAACACAATGGTTTGAGTTTGTTCAACTATATTAGAGAAACACTTAAAAGCATAACCTAGTAATAAAGACACAATGTGTCATGACAATACCGGAAAACCAAAAGAACGACTTCTTTGTTTTAATTGAAAAAGGTTCTCACCTATACAAGAACAATATCTACGACGATCTAATAAAATCAAATAAATATTCAACAATAATGTATACAAACATTAAACAAACTCAGAGCGAACTCCAATGCATTCCTAGCGGTCTTCTAGCCACCTTCCTTAACCTCAATATTTTCTCTATGAAGCTCACCTGAAAATAATGCTTTAAAACGTCAACATAACGAGTTGGTGAGAGTCATAGGTTTAAGGACAACGTAAAACAAACCTTTAAAATCCAAATTACTGGGATAAATAACACATAACATAGCAGTCATATTATAGCGTACTATCATACAAGCTAACATGCAATCAACATCAATCCACATTGAGAGTTTCTACGCTCAATCCTCTACACAAAACATAACAACAATACAATTGAGACGATCACGCTCACTCAAACAACTCATAGTAATAAGACGATCACGCTTACTACCAATCAAATCCATAAATGTCATGAGACGATCACGCTCGTAAGCACAAACATTCATCCATAAAAGCACAAGTAGCACATAAAATCCAATAGTTTACGCATAGCTCATGGCATCATTTAAATCACATTATCACAGTAACTAAAACATTTTTAAACACCTCTTTGCATCATTTTAACCCAGAAAAAATATAGAAAAAAAACGGGACTATGAAACTCACCTGATGCATTAGCTTCCCAAAGAATCCAACAAAAAGCGTCACAAACACTTCACGGATAATCTAAACAATTAAGCACCAATAAGCTACCATCAATTAGGCATTCAACCCAATATGATGTAAGATCAACTATGATGGATATCTAAGCTATCTACCATAGTTCTATACTTGATTTTAACCCTTTTCCAACTCCTACATATGCCATTTACACTTCAATGCTACACTTTAAATTTTCTGGTTTTGAGCAGAATTTTAATATAATTACGCGTCCCTAAACGTACCACCTTAAACACTTTCCACAATTCAAACCAAATTTCACCATGCTACATATATGTCTATGAACCTCCTCATAGCGGCTCCCAAAGCCATTTTCCCTACTTTTACAAATACCCTTTAGAAATTCATTAATTCCAATAGTCGTCCAGATTCGTCCAGAATCTGACCCCCTAAGAGTATGACGTTAGATAACCAATTTAAACCTCATTATAGGCTTAGAAAAAATTCAGGGGTCACACACAATATATAAACTAACTTCACGTCTGAGATTTAGAGCCTCTAACTAGGTGTGCCTAGTATTTTTAGGAATAAAAATTCAAAACCAAAACTGAAATTCGTCACAGTTTTACACACTGATTTTGTAACGACCTTTTGACCCAACTTCACCGACCATTAAAAATAACGAGAGACAAACTTATGCTGGTAAAGTAGACTCTTTCTGAGGTTATCTCAAGTATGTGTAAATTGTTTATGTCTGATAATATGATGAGTGTGTATGATATTGACGTTACAAAAATGCCTAATTTTCTCTAGGGAATTAAAAACAACTAATATAGGTCGGCGATCTAGATCCCTAACGCATGATCAAAATCACGAAACCTAATTGGAACCATTGATTCAAACAATCTTCATATTAAACTATAAACTCCAGAAAATTTAAAACCACTAATTTATTTTATAATTAAACCTTAATCCATCAGACGTAGAGGTACAAGAATTAAGATATTAAGAAAATAGACTGTATAAAAGATGAAATATAAATACCTTATACCTTGAAAAATTTCTTCTTCGTGCTCGGGAGCGGGGGCCTCGAATCAATTTGTGGGGTGAGGGAGCCTGGGTGTTTTGTGGGGAGGGAGTGGACGCCGTTTGGTTGCCGATGTGTGTGTTTGCCGGAAGGTGTGGGGTGCTGAGTAGATGTATAGGCCGGGGGGGAGGGACGGGGGCGGGGGGGCCGGGGTGTCGGGAATCCGAATCGAGGAGGCCCGGGGTGTGGATTGGGGGGAGGGGGGGGGGGTGTGATTGTTAGATAGTATGAGGGGGTGGGCCGGTTTGGGGGAGATATTCCTGATCTATTGGGGTCGCAGTTTTTTTTATTTTTTTTCTTTTATTTATTAATTATATAATTACTTGTATTTCCTTAAATTTTTATAAAAACCTTAACTAATTTGACTATACCTTTTTGCTTAAACGAAATTCACTAGACTTTTAAAAATAACTTTTTAACTTTTCATTTTCAACCTAACTTTCCTAAAATAGAATTTTTACATTATTCTTAACTTACCACTTAAAATCTAAACCTATCTTAGATTACTAACACAAAAATACGTATACGTAATAATACTTACACATTTAACACGGAAACGCTCAAATCTCAATAATCATTTCCTTGTCACTCAAAAGTGAACAAAATGAACTCAACCAATTTCACCACCATTCCAATCTCATTGAGATGATCACACTCAATAGATTGATTACCAATACCTCACATAACCCACATAAACTCATATAAACACACAGAATCACATACACCATATATTGCAACAGGCACATAAGTCAATACTAACGGTTTGACTAACCTGCTCAAATCATGGTTGTCACAGTATCCCCTCCTTTAGGAAATCTCGTCCCGAGATTTAACTAGCCGATTTACCAGCTTGCTCAACGAACAACTGAGGATATTTAGACTTCATATAATCCTCGCGTTCCCAAGTAAACTCAGGACCACGCTTAGAATTCCAACGAACTTTCACAAGCGATATCTTACTACGTTTTAACCTCTTAACTTCACGGTCCATAATCTCTACAGGTTCCTCAACAAAACGAAGAGTTTTGTCAACCTTTATCTCATCTAATGGCACATGCAAACTAGCATCAGCCAAACATTTCTTCAAGTTTGACACATGAAACGTATCATGTACTCCACTCAATTCCTCAGGCAACCTTAATCGATAAGCTACAGGACCGATCCTTTCAAGAATCTCAAATGGTCCTACGTATCTCGGTGCTAACTTTCCCTTTTTCCCAAAACGAATTACACCTTTCCAAGGTGATACTTTCAACATCACTCGATCTCCTACTTCGAATTCCAATGGTTTGCGTCTATTATCAGCATAGCTCTTTTGACGATCTCTCGCTGCTTTTAGCTTCTCCTTTATCAACACAACTTTATCAGTCGTTTCTTGAACCAATTCAGGTCCAATCAAACTACTTTCTCCAATCTCAGCCCATAAAACAGGCGACCTACACTTCCTTCCGTACAAGGCTTCAAACGGAGCACATCTTATACTCGAATGATAGCTATTATTGTAAGAAAACTCAGCCAATGGTAGATGAACATCCCAGCTACCACCAAAATCAATTACACACGCCCTCAACATATCCTCTAAGGTCTGAATCATACGCTCACTTTGCCCATCCATTTGGGGATGATAACCCATACTCATATCCAACCTCGTCCCTAATGCTTTTTGCACAGTCTGCCAGCAACGCGATGTAAATCGTCCATCTCTATCTGAAATAATCGACACAGGAACTCCATGTCTCGTGACTATTTCATCAATGTAGATCTTTGCCAATTTCTCAGTACTATAGTCTTCTATTATAACCAGGAAATGAGCCGACTTAGTCAGTCTATCGACTATGACCCAAATCGTGTCATGCCCACTTTTTGACCTAGGCAACTTATTGATAAAATCCATAGTGATCTTATCCCATTTCCATTCAGGTATCTCAGGTTGTTGCAGTAAACCCGAAGGCCTTTGATGCTCATCCTTTACCTTTGAACATGTCAAACACTTACTAACATAAGTAGCAATATCTCTCTTCATTCCCGGCCACCAGTACATATCACGAAGATCATGGTACATCTTATCCGCTCCAGGATGCACAGAGTACTTAGACCTGTGAGCTTCATCCATGATCATCGTTCTCACACTTCCTACTAATGGAACCCATATACGGTCCATAAAATACAAACTCTTGCCCTTTTTCTTTTCCATCTGCTGATCTAGGCTATGCAGGTTTTCCATAATTACATTCTCTTGCTTAAGCGCCTTACTCTGGGCTGCTTGTATCTTTTCTCTCATTCCAGCCTGGATAGTCACTGCCATGTCCCTTACACGTCTAGGTTTTAACCGCTCCTTCCTATTTAATGCATCAGCCACAACGTTCGCCTTACTAGGATGGTAACGAATCTCGTACTTATAATCACTAAAAAACTCAATCCATCTCCTCTGACACATATTCAGCTCTTTCTGATCGAAAATATGTTGAAGACTTTTGTGATCCGTATAGATAACACTCTTAGTACCATACAGATAATGCCTCCAGGTCTTAAGAGCAA
>BQNB010172510.1:0-13455 GCA_026074375.1 Tanacetum coccineum
CACATAGCTTAAAACCACAATCCCTAACCAACTAACTTGAAAGTGAACAAACAAGCTCAAATATGCTTTTAGGAGCTTATTTGAGTTTAAAAAGGGCTTGAGTAAACATTTAATGTTAGGATTATGAAAAAGACTCGGTCACCCCATGTATAATCTAGAATAGCATAACTCATTGTCTAATTGTAAGCGTATGATTAATAGTATTGGGTCGGGCCTTTAGCCCACTTGTAAGCCCATACTCAAGCCCATTGGGGCATAAACACTCATGTATATAAACCCCTTTCCAGCCATGGGAAGGGGTTGGTTGTTCATTTTATCACAAAGCTTTCATTTGGTTTTTCTCTCACTAGAAACCTCACTTTCTCTCTCTAGATAATTAGCCAACCCAATCATTCTTGCTTGTGTTATGATATCCAATATACATCAATTGGTATCAGAACCCATGGGATGATTACTAGATTGTGTTATGCTTTCCTTGGTTAGTTTAGAATCAAAAAGTTTGGTTTTTAAAGGTTTTATTGGTCCTTATTCTTAGACACTCTTTGAATCCTTATGTTTGTGATGTTTTTAGTTAGTAATTTTATAGTTATTATATACCTTCTAAGGACCAAGTTTGGTTTAAAAGAAACCAAGTAAAAACGTTCAAAAGGGTTATTTAGGTGTTTTTAGGTGAAAAAAGTTCCGTATTTTCTTCGTTGCGTTTATGAACTGTCTGAGACAATTCTTCGTTGCGTTTTTGGTGAAGAAAGTACATTAGCGTCTTGTCCGTTTTGTATAGTACAATTGTACTCGTTGTTTTTGTTCTTATTAGATGTTGTCGCTTTGGTCGTTGCGTTTTGACCTTGAGGTTGTGTTTTAGGTGATTGCGTTTTGACTCAGGTTGTCTTTTTGAAAGACTTTAGTTGCGTTAAGACTAGAGCAACTCTGCCCAATTTTTAATTGGTTCGTTTTAAGCAAGTCTCATGAATTCATTGCGTTTTGATCAAGTCTCAAGAGTTCATTGCGTTTTGATCAAATCTCAAGATTCTCAATGCGTTTTTGACAATTCTTCACTCTGCGTTTTGACATCATAGTATCCTCATAGCGGTTATTGACAAAACCTTCACGCATTTTGACAAGACGTCCATGTTCTTAGCCTATTGGCCTAAGTTTTCACTATAAAACTTAAGTAAACTTGTTTCAACCAACCAAATAACAATCTAAACAACATACTCCTAATCCAATAAACAATCATCACTTTAAACATACAATCCACTAATCATTGAACGATCAACTTAAAATCATATCACATGTATCACTATGCTAATCTTTTAGAGGACCATCCAATGTGCCGGTTCTGATACCCGACCACCTATGCTTGATAAGACTGACTTTGCATCATGGCAACAACGTATTCGATTATACTGTCGGGGTAAGGAGAATGGGGTAAACATTTTAAGCCAATGATGAAGGAGGACCCATATCAGATGGGGAGACCACAAGCTAGTATTGTTGCTGAAGAACTGAAGGTTTTACTCAATCTAGTCCTAGAACGACCTCGAGTCTATTCGTATCTGTCCACAGAGAGGAAGGATAGGTACAATGCAGACATTCGAGCAACAAACATCATACTTTAAGGTTTACCAAAAGATGTCTATTCACTTATTAATCATGACACGATGCTAAAGGACATATGGGACAATGTGAAGATGCTTTTGGAAGGATCGGAATTAACAAAGGAGGACCGGGAATCACAACTGTATGATGACTTTGAACACTTTCGTCAGAACAAAGGAGAAACCATTCACAACTACTATGTCCGGTTTGCCAAGCTCATTAATGACATGCGGAACATCAAGATGACAATGTCAAAAATACAGTTGAACTCCAAGTTTGTGAATAACATGCTTCCTGAATGGGGTAGATTTGTTACAGCTGTGAAACTTAACAAAGGATTGAAGGATTCAAACTTTGATCAACTATATGCTTACCTGAAGCAACATGAGGCACATGCCAACGAGAACAAGATGATGTTGGAACGTCTCACACAACAGACAGTTGATCCTCTTGCCTTGATGTCCAATGTTTCACCTCAACATTATCATTCTCAGTCATCAACGAATCCACCCACCACATATCATCAACCACATTCTGCTCACAATCTGATTTGGGAATTTCTCCAACTAAAAACCTAATCGAGAACCTAACCAACACACTTGCCTTACTCACCCAGTCATACAAAACCTTCCTTCCTCAAACAAACAATCAACTCAGAACCTCATCGAACCCAAGGAATCAAGCTACAGTACAAGACGGCAGGGTGGTTGTTCAGAATGTTCAGGGTAGACAGAACAGAGGACAGGGTAATAATGCACGGGGAGCAGGTGCAGTTGGTTATGGGAGAGCACAGAACAGAGTGGGGAATGCTAATCCGGGTCAAGCTAGGCAGGTTAAGTGCTACAACTGCAACGAGATAGGTCACATAGCGAGAAACTGCACTCACTAACACTAACCAAGGCGTCCACAGAACTACCGAATACTTCAAAGACAAAGATGTTGCTGATTGCAAGCTTAGGAGAATGGAGTAGTTTTGGATGAAGAGTAGTTGTTGTATTTTTTTTTTTTTTTATTCCTAGCTTGTAGTCAGGACAATGCTATTGATGAAGATGTAGATGAGCAACCGGTTCAGGACTTAGCTCTCAATGTGGATAATGTATTTCAAGCTGATGATTGTGATGCTTACGATTCTGACGTTGATGAGGCTCCCACGGCACAAATATGTTATGGAACTCTTTTCCATTGCAGATCCTGTGTGTGATAAAGTCGGTCCATCTTGTGATTCGGACATCTTATCTGAAGGTACATGGTCCATGATCACTTTCAGGTGCTTATTTTTGAACATCATGAGAATACGGGGATGCAGGACGATGTACAACCAAAGCTATTGTTGTTGGCTACATGTGATTATACGAGTGATGTAATATGACTCATATGATCAGTATGTAAAGGACCAAGCAAGTGCCAATATAGATAAAACAAAAAATACAATGCCATACACATAAAAAGGTTCAAACTTCCCTTTATTGTACGTGTTGATAGCATAATGATTTGCATGAGGCCTAAATGACTGATCTGTCTTTAAAGCACCAACATATACAGTAGCTGATAATTCATTAAATGTTGAACTTGCAATATACAAGGAACAAGTTGAACTGTATGAAAGACGTGCCAGGTTTGAATTAACAGAAAGAGAAAAAGTTGATGTGCAACTAAGAATGAGTTATATGTGACCGTCATATTAAGGAGAGAATTTGAAAAGGAACTTCATTCTGTATAAATTGCAACTTGCCTCTACCATCCAACATAACATAGTTAATTGGTAGATGAAGTTACATCTTTGAAAAAGGATTTTATTCAGAAAGAAAATTAAATACCTTGAGAATTTTTGGTCTTAAATTTTTAAAGATAAAGGTCGAGATTAAATTATTCAAACTAGGCCAGTCTATTCATAATCAGTTCACATGATGTGTAAACTAGGTCATATTATGATGAAGTGAATAGGTAGCCCATTGGTACAAGAAACCCCATATGTCTACATCATGCAAGCAAGGCTCAGCTGCCATGTATAGGGTTAATATAATTGTCACACCCAATCAATCGCACGGCCGTAGTCACGTGGACGGGGAGGAGACCCTAGAATTACTGAATATTCGAGGAAGAAATATGCATGAAAAATGAAAAGCTAATGAATGTGTGGATAATAAGTGTCAATTACTCACACGCCTAATTAATCGAAAGAGAATTTTTTAGCGGACCTTCACACCACAAGAAACAAACTATACCCCAGGACATTTATTTTATGTCTCAAGATATTGTTAAGATGAAGCTGAAGCTCTCAAAGAGCAGAAAAACCAGACAATCAAATGCGTGATTGTGTATCCTCCAAATACAACTGCAACGCTTGTCCCCAGAGTGCTTCCAAACAAGAAGGTCAAGTGAAAATTTAACATTTTTACAATTTAGACAACTTTTTTGACGAATTTGAGGAACACCTGCAAAAGAGAATAACACCAACTGGGATCACTGAAGGGGAAAAGGGGTTTGAACAACCAAGACATGCTACCTCAAAGAAAGGTCATTCCATTTTCAAAACTCTTCAAGAACATTTTGAGGGCATTTCAAATAATCTCTAACAAAAAGAAGTTAAGAAATGAGTGATGCTTTGATGAGTTGGACTGAACTTGACTCTAATGTATTGTATGATAGGAAACATGTTGAGATTGAACTGAAAACCATTTTATTGAACATGATAATATAATCGCTGATGGTGTCCTAAGAAGTGTTCTATGTTGCATTCGAATTCCGAGGCTTAATGGTATCTAGATTTTATGAAAAGGCAAAAGGCTCATAAGGGTTGTCAAATCCCGTTGTCTGGAACTGAAGCTGAGCTTTCTAATTTACGTGATATATCCATAAAGGATAATTATAACGATCTATTTAATACCGTTTTCTCATATCTTGAGGTAAATCAACTAAACTTCCAGTTAAAGTATCAAAACACTTTATAAAGATAGGTTTTTTAGAATAAATGTCTTCATACGTTAATGATAACTCCTGATTTTATCACCGTTTTTTGTGATCGGTTCAAATGAATGCTTCACTTCTAGGAAAAGACACGTAATCCTAAAAGATGAAGTAATGCAAATATCTTAACTTAAGGAGACCCGTCGTGCTAGACCGCCCCCCCCCCACACCCCCCCCAAAACCCCCCTCCCCCCCCACCCCACCACCCGAAACATATAACACCTCATGTTTTAGGTCATTGATTGTAATTTTTGTAATTTCACAATTTATTTATAGGGTTCGTACACGTTTACTCTTAATACCGTAACGTTAAGTTAAAATCGAGTAAACTAAATATGGATCATTCATCTGTAAACGGGCATTAAATGATTAAATGTTTACATCAAGAAAGTGTTAATATGTTTATTATGAGGATATTTATTTACTTTGTTCATTTTTTTTTTATTGGCTACGTGTAAACTGCTTACGTTTCGCGATAAAATGCGTTTAGGCATACCGGAAGTTCCAAAAATCCATAACTTCGCACTAAACGGAATACCTCGATTATACCCAATACCACTCAAAATATATATTCAAAACATAACATATTGATGCAATTATGCCGAATATTTTGTGGATGAGACCAAGACTTTTTAAAGTTTACTTAATATCTAGATATTTAATAAAAGTACTCTTACACCTTTATCAACTTGTCATGTTAACCTTGACCTAGGGTTAGAAAGTAACCATGGTTAAGTTAATGAGATATTTTTACTATAAATACTCATGCATGCATAAGTAAACTTTACTTAAAATCCTTACATGCAAAATTCATTTCTTTCTTCCTTTCCTTGTCCCAAAACCCACGGCACAAAACCCCTTTTAAAATAATCCATACTTTGATTTCTCTATGGTTATACAAGATATCACTTCTTACCCTTAAGGTATTCTAAGAAGGTTTCAAGGGTTGGCTAAGCTTTGAAAGGGTTTTAAGAAGTTATTGCAAGATTAGGGTTTCAAACCTAATCTAGGGTTTATAAGCTAGTAAGCTTTGGTTTTGAATCTAAGCACGGGTTTAGAACTTGTTTATCATCTCTTACATCATCACTAAGGTTTTCTTAATTCCTTTATACTTTTATTTCTTATAATTTTATGTGTTACATGTTAAATATGCTAATAATTCACCACTATTGCTCTTTTATATATGTAAAATGGGTTTTTTAATTGAGTTTATCTTTATACACTTACACTTATTCTTATGTCATATGGTCCTATATATCATGGAAAAGTAAAAATAAAAGTATGTTAACCTATGGATTAAGTATAAACATGTTTAGGTTAAATTAGGGTTTTATAAGGTTTCTTAATCTTCACATGTGAAAATAATGAAAGTAAAAGGGTTAAACTTGTTACAATGAATTTACAAGGACTAGGGATGATATTGGACTTTATTATAAGTACCACAAGTGTCAAATGTGTTTTTAAGAGTTTTTATAGTAAACTACTAAGTTAATAATACATAAAAACAAGGTTTTTATAAAGTTAAACATATAAATACTTATGGGCTGTGGTAATTCGAATTTGGACAGTAGGTTTTGATATAATATAATAATAATACGTCTCATGACGATTCCAAAATGATAAGAAACTCGAAAAACCGATCTATAACGAAAAAGATACGTTAAAAACGAGTTTACGACTATAAATACTTTTATAAAACTATTTTTATAAAAGTTACTATTCATTACAGCAACTTTTATTTTTAAAACATCTAAAATATGATATAACTTTTAATAACGAGAAAGTACTCGAAGGAATCACTAAAATCGGGATTAAAACGAATAAGTTATTACGATTACAAGTTTACGCTAATTAAAACCCTAAAACGACAAACGAGCTGTTGTGAACAGTAATTTTACTATTCATCGCAGAATCTTAAAAACTTGAAAATGTAATATTTTGATCGCTCGTCTTACTACGAAGACGTGGACGTAAGAAACGCGAGCAACGGGCTTAAAACGACCAAATTAGGTCATTTTTACGAAAAGTATATTTATAAACGTTTTCACTTTATAAATATTATTTTACTAAAACGATTAGTCGGTGATTATGCTATATAGAATATTGAGTGGTTATCAAAGTGCTATATTACTAGGGAGTTTCATAATGAGGCCTCTTCGGATGGCGTTAAAACGACCAAATTAGGTCATTTTTACGAAAAGTATATTTATAAACGTTTTCACTTTATAAATATTATTTTACTAAAACGATTAGTCGGTGATTATGCTATATAGGAATTTGAGTGGTTATCAACGAGCATTTATACTAGGAGTTTCATAATGAGGCCTCTTCGGATGGCGTCATTCGACGAGTTGTTGGATTTACGATTTAAAGTGTCCTAACTCCTCGTACGTCATGTCATGACCTCTTTACTTTTTGATAGCCCTGAACGATCAGTACGAAGTAACAAACTTATAAGATTATATTCACGTTATTTAATTTATCAGTTCTCACGGAATTTACGACCTTATTATAAATAGTTGATCTTTCGTCTTGCGTGACGTTTTATCTGTGATTATTTGGACTATCTGTACTCAAGGTGAGTTCATAGCCCCACTTTTACAGTTTTTACTGATTTATTATTATTCGGGTGAGAACATGCTTTGTTTTATAAATTGGACGCAAGTGTTTAAAATATATTGATTATGTGTTTGCCTAAGTAGCGATAACCCTCCTGAGCCCATTATCATGAACTGTCAATTGCATAGATGTAGTTGTTAATTGCATTATGTGAGCGCGAATGTTATAAATAGATCTATTAGGATTAACCTCCCCGTTTGGGTGATTAGCTTATCACCGGGAACGTACGTTGACCTGTCGGTCTTGGATGTGCGGGTTACAACATCTGTTAGGCAAATACTGCCTAAATATGCAAATATAGGTTGAGTTCAGTGTCATGAGATATAGTCGCAACGGTATCTGGTTTTGTGTATTGTTGGCTTATGTTTTAAATCACGGGAACGTCTTGCGGTTCCTGCATAATTTAAATACATAAACCTATGAATTCACCAACATTTTTGTTGACGTTTTAAAGCAATGTTTTCAGGAGGTCAATAGGCACGAGGTGCCAAGGATGCATTGGATTATGTTTTGGATTGCACTGTTAAAGATTTATGTGCATCATGTTTTGGGAAATCCTTATGTTATCTTTTGTTAATATTAAACAAGAACTAGTAAAGCTTTTTGCTTTTGTAATATGTTTTGAATTAAATCCAATGTATCAATTTAAACGACTTTTGTGTCGTTCTTATATATATCTTGTGTTGTTGATCTTGAAGTAACATGCCCCGGATCCTTATTCCGCTGCGACCTATTTTGGGGGTGTTACAATTAATCGTAGTAACTGATACTTTTGTATTCCTAACAATCTCCCCCTAAGGGAGGTCACTCCATTTTACAATAACTTAAAAACTTAGCATACTATGCTTTGTCTTTAGTCTTGTGCTTACATACTTGTTTTCTTGACTTTATCTTGTAAACATGGCATAGTTATCTTTGACTTTAGGCTTGAGCTTGTTCTGATAGGCTTGACTTGTATGTGAACTTAAACTTCTTTGATATCATCAACCAAGCATAATCTCTTATCATCATCTTGTGATCTTGTCGTCGTCTTGTGCACTTGTGACTTTTGGACCGACATGCCCATACTGTTGGTGTTTCTTGGTCTTGAAAGCTTGAATAAGATATCTTTCTTGAAATTATATAACTATAACACTTCATCACTTTGAGAAAGACGTTTGATATCATAGTGACAAAAACTTCTTTGAAATTCTTTGACTTTAATACTTCGTCACTTCAAGAAATACATACGGTATCAGAGTAGCGGAAGTCTTGAAACATGTACTTGAGCTTTCATGATGTCTTTACTTTTGTCGGTCCAATATGAGCATGTGGCATTGAATCTTGACTTGTCTTTATCCAATAGCTGCGACCATCAGGATTACTTACATGAAAGGGTTAGTGATAATCTACACTGCATAGATGAATAAAAGATAAGGGGTTGGGGGGCTTTTTGTCACTTCGTCAAATACGGTTGTAATAACCATGGTTCCCCGTTAATCAGTATAAATACTGCCTATGATCAGGTAGAATTCTGAAGAATCTCCTTGACATGGTTTCACAACTGTACTAGCCGTTGCATTACAGGTGCGTCTCAAAGCAGGGAAACCTGGTTGAGTACCGATAAGTTACTATGTCTAGATACCGTTGTGAGGCTTCCCATAGACATAAGACTGAAAATTGATTTAGGAAAATCAGTCGATGTGTCAAGATGCAAAAGGTTTTTATGACACACCAACAATTTTATCTTTTTCAAAATTCATCTGTCAATTCATAAGCTAGACTAAATCGATATCCAGTATCACAAGTTTGATCCATATAGGATCTCACAAGTCACCTACCACAGAGCTTGTTTGATGTTGGCTCTAGAAGGATTTCCATCGTCATTTTGAGTACTTTTTAGGTGTCACTATGATGTTCTGGCAAAATAACAAGGATGACGCATAGGACTTTTGATATATTTCTTGTTTTCACATTGTGTGAATTAGCAAGCATATTTTGAATAAGTGTCCTAATGATATTTATGGATGATCTCTTTTGGCTCTAGACTTGATAGTGCACTTTGGTTTTTGGTAATCGGAGGCTGGAGCAGACTGCCACCTTTTTAATGCCAACTAGCTCGGAGTGACAAAGTCAATAGAAATGAGTGTAATCTTCATGAGAAATGAAACAAGAGTCTTTTGAGAGACCTTGAGTGGCTGGGGAGGGTTGTGCATTGCGTCACTGGGTCCATGACGACTGTCTTCAATACCAGACAACAGCCTTAGTGTTTCTAACAGTTTATGTATTGACCCGGTTTCTGTCTAAGTGTAAGGAGGGCTTCTTTCTTTTTACCCTTTATCTTACCTTATTGGGTTTGTTCCAGTACTAACTCCATCTTTGTCGGCACTTTTCCCTTATTCTTACTTTTACTCCTTTTTTATATCATACCTATGGACTTCTACACTAACTAGTGGAATGTCCCTGGGCAGATCCCTCAAGTTCTAGTTGGATCATGGGAACGAATACCTAATCCTAACCACCTTATAACTCTAAGTAATTACAAACATGGTCGGTCTTTTAGTATTATTCTCAGCCTTAAACCATTTAAAATTTCTCCCCCTCAACATGTGCATCGATATTCAAAAAATGTTTAGCACATGAAGGGAGAAGTTTGCACTTGAGTCCTGTAAATTCACATCTTTAGCCATGTATTTTAATCACATTTTATTCCCTTATCAAAAATGTCAAATCTCTTGATATTTTAGATATCAATTGATTCAAATATTCATGGTTTCAGGGCAAAAATGTCCAATTATTAACAAGTTCATTATTGGAACATTTTAATGCTCTCCCTCAAATAATGAGGGAATAATATGATGTTTGAGTATGTTTCTTCTTGGAACATTCATACTCGAACATGATATTTGCCTAATATTAGTCTACACTATTTATTCACATATTCACAAGATTGAAAATGTATGAGAGATTGACCTGAAAAGAGATAGGATAAAATACGATAGAGTCATATAGTCAGTTCCAGCAGCTTGAGGTCATTCCTGTATTCTCTTCCACCAACTAACTTCTCTAGATTCCGCATTAACCATTTTTGAAAGAGCTGCTTCACGATATCCTGGATCATAACACGAGCCCTTCGTTTATCTAATCCACTCCATTTCCTCTTTGACATATATTCCATCCTTATTCCTAAAGCAATATCATAAAGAGCAGTCCAAACATCATTGAGCGTGCCATCACAGAATTTATGGAGTTCGTCAGCGCGCATCAATCTGTTTATGTTGTTTTGGTCCTTGTATATCACTCCTTGAGGGTCTGAATATGCAGTGTATGCAGTTTTGTTCCTGAGATTTGACCTGAATGTGTCTGGTTGGTGAGTTTGAGCTTCTTTTAGTAACTTTTGACACCTAATTGAGGATCTTCTACCCGCTCTTGAATGATAATCCGTCTGGTGAACATACGTAATGCCACATTCAAGTCAAAATGTTTGTCTATCGTGAGGTTGGTCAGCTTCTGTTGAACAAGTAAGAGTAACATGTCCTCGATGTCTTGTAGGAGAAGTCATGGGAAATCACCTTCTTTAAACGTGTATAGCTGCTGATCCTCTCTACAAACTTCAATCTCATACAAGTAACCATAGTCATACCTCTTCATAATCTTAAGTCTGATAACCGCAATGATTCATTTCCTAGAGTAGACATCCTTCGTTGACTCCCTATTGCTTTTAAATCCATTGAATCGTTGACGTTTGACACCTTAGTGTGAAGTACCCCAGTAGGCAAGTTTGTCATATACCACCTTTACGGGACTCCATAGATTGGGAACCATGTCTTCAATCCATTTGATCTCACAAGTAATGTTGATCCCACTTCAATAGATCGAATTCCTTAAGCTTGTTTAAGGTTTAGTTATATTAGATAAATCTAACACAACTATAGTAGAAACTGTGTTTGAATGTATTAAAGAGTATGTGGAATCTAATCTTTAATATTAAGATGAATTATTAATGAAACAGTAATTCAATGAACATATAATTCAACAAATAAGCTCCAATATTATTAATGATAATAATACGAATACTCTCAAAGTATTAGGGTTACAAAGACCTTGAAGCTATGAATTATACGTCTAATAATACTTCAAAAGATTGATAAAAGATATCAAACTCTATGCCCTAGGACCTCCTTTTATACACCAAGGAGTCCTAGTCGGCTTACAATACTTTCCTAAGATATCCATAATCTTTTCTATAAACAAATAACTTAATACATATCATATAAGCAGTACTAACAACAAACAGCACTAACTTATTAACCTCACTAGCAGTAGTAACTTTGTACTAGCAGTAGTAAACACTTAGAATATTTTCACTAGCAGTACTAATATTCACTAGCAGTACTAATATTCACTAGCAGTAGTAACTTTGTACTAGCAGTAGTAAACACTTAGCATATTTTCACTAGCAGTACTAATATTCACTAGCAGTAGTAACTGTGTACTAGCAGTAGTAAACACTTAGCATATTTTCTTTGAAGTTCATGAGCAGCACTAAATCCAGCTGAGCAGCATTAACACAAACATGAGCAGCAGTAATTCAAACAACATCAAGAAGACTTTTAATCCCAAACACTTCTTTACTTCTTAAGTTGTTTTATGATAAATTTAAGAAGCTGATAAGGCATTTTACTTTCATAGTCAATCATAAGCTTCTTTTCCAACATCATTGAAAATGTAAGTGGTGCAAGGGGATACTTCTTCTTTACCAACATGTAAATCTGCATATGTTGCATCATCAAGGAATGTACTCTACAGGAGTCATACAGCTTCCAATTCAACACTTTGTATTCTTGTTGATTCCTCCATACTTTATCTTCTACATGTGGTTCAAACATTGTTTTCAAATCACCCCATAATAACAAGTCCAAGTCTTCCACTGGTTTTGTTGACTCATATTTAGCTTTTACCAACTTGTACAAATCTTCCAAATCTTCCCTGTCAAAACTTTTAAGCATTTGACTAAAGAACATGTACATTTGAGACTTTCCATCAGCTCTCATTATTTGATAATAGCTTTTTCTTCCTCCTTTAAAAATCTTCAAGCCAACAATACTTGGAGACTCAACAGCCAAAGGTATAGCATCAATTACTACTTCATCTGGAATGATTTTCATTAACAGTTTAAGCTCTGCTATTTCTTTGTCATCTTCCACCTTTTGCTTCTTTGTAATCTCTTATACCAACTCTGTTCCTGCTCTCTTTTCTTTGCTTTTCACCAACTCTGTTCTAAAGTCTTTAAATGTATTTACCCTTTTGAATGCTCTGTCAAACATCTCTTGGATAAAATCAAACTCTTTCAACTTCAAATGTTTGAGCTTGTATCCTTCCATGATCTTTAGGTAAGTACACATTATCTTTCTCTGTTGAGCTTTTGTTGGTGGTTTGTTTCTTTTCTCTTCTGCTCTTTTAGCTGTAAAATGCTTTCTTCTTTTCTCTAAGAGTTGTTGAAATAAGGTAGCCTTTTATTCAATAGACAACTCTTCTTGTTCTTGTGCTTGCATTCTTTCAGTCAATTAATGATCAGCATCAATCTTTGCCTGTATATCATCCCATGTTTCAATCAAGGCAATATTGGCTTCTTTTTCTTTTTCAGCTTTCTCTCTTGCAAGTCTTTCTTCTTCATTAAATTCAGCTTGTAAATTTAAAGTAGTTTCTTCATCAAGCCTGATTAGATCTTTCTTGTTCATAGGCTTCACAAGTTCTATCAATTTCCCTTTACCATTGTCATGTGATTGTTGTGAAGATATTATTGTTGTAGATTCACCCAGCTCTTGTATAACAATCCCTTTCTTCTTGGGTTTTGTACTTTTCATTTCTTCAAGTACTTGAGCCAAAGTAATATCATCAACGGTTGTAGCAAACACCTCCTCATAAGCAGAAACATTCACATCATGAACACTAACCAGGGTAATTTCTTCATCTGCATCAATAGCATCAATCCTCCCTTGTTTGGATGCATCCTCACCCAAAATTTCTTCATTATCAGAGGATTCTACCCTAGCAGTCAAACCAACTTTGTATAATCTCTCCAGCCTATGAGTTCTTGACCTATTTTTCTTTTCAAGCTTCTTGACCCTCCTTTTCAAACTAGAAATCTCATTATGTTGAGTGGTCTTTGTCTTCTCCAAATCAAGAACCTAATTTTGTAAAGTGGTACATAATGCCATTAACTTATCAAGTTTAAGTCTATCCTCATCACTTTGAAGTGTGTTACCTCTTGCGAGCAGTGAATCATTGGAA
>BQNB010172512.1:0-13455 GCA_026074375.1 Tanacetum coccineum
CCAAAAATTATTATATCCAAGTTTAATCCATATTTCCCTCATAATTCCTAAATAAACATGAAAGAACTACTCCATAACAATGAAGGTAAAACACATAACAAGCAAGTTAAATTCAGTAAAAATCATATTCCGGAAGAGAAACGAGTTTATACCGATTCCACAAGAAAATGATAATGTTTTTACAAGAGTTTTCCCAATGAAAACTATATGAAACCCAAAGTAATTTCCACAAACCACCAACAACTCTGTCACAACAGCTTCTAGCTTCGAATTTTACTTTCTTGGATGAACAAAACCTGGAAACTTGATGAACTATAAGAACAAGTTCAACAATTTCCTAACTTCTTTTTTCCTTCCTTTCTCTTGATTATATTGATTGTTTTTTGTTGTGTGTGTTAAAAACCCTGGCCAATGCCTCCTTTTATAGCCTTCAAGCAGCTCAAGACATGGGTAAAAGATAAGTGAAGAGCCACCTTCATCAATGCAAGTTTTAAATGATTTGTGTAACTGCAGGCTAAAATGCGCCGCACTTCATAAGAAAGTGCGCCGTACTTCTCCTCAGCATTAAAGTTTCTCTCTCTACGATCCAAAGTACGCCGTACTTTTAGAACATGTGCGCCGCACTTTGGCGTTTATCATTTAATACTTCCTCTTTCACTTCTAGATCCTTCTTCTAACGGTCGTTAGTCTATTTAACGAATATCTTTTGCGTTCTTAGTCCTTTTCGTGATCTTTAGTCCTGAAACAACTGTTACACAAATAAGTATCTAATCACACAATATTTAACATATTTATATAGATAATTTACATATTAACGGGAGATGATTTATGTATAATTTATGTGATGGCTCAATAACACTTGAAGATTGAATATCTTCTTTATGTTCTTCACTTGCTAGTAAGTGGAAACAAACTAAAACACCTAATTGTGAAAGAAATGAAAGGATCACTTGTAATGGTTATTGGATAAGTGTGGAATGTTTTTGAGGAGATAATTTCTTAGGCATGAGAGTTTGCAAGTGAGGACCAACATTTGTTGGTAAACGTGATGATGCTCTTCAAGTGAAGATTGTGTAGTTATATGTTTTGAGTATCATGTTTGTGAGGATTGTAGTTTGCTGAACTAACTATTACTATCAAGAGTAACGTATAGTTTTAAAGTTTGAGTGTATGGTTGAAGTGTTTCTTGTGTAGTTTGGGTATGTAAAACTGATCATCACTATTAAGAGTGAAGTCTAGTTATAGTGTTTATGTATGATTAACATACGAGTCAAATTTGACAATTAAGTGTGAAGTGTAGTAATTGGAATTTTGAGTGATTGTTGATGCAAGGGTGGTTGAAGATTCTAGTAACGCGGTTAATATTCAAATAATGATGTGCTCTTGTCAAGAAGATGTATTGATGCCAGATAGTGATGTGAGGGTAGAAGACTAGAACCAAATCAGTTTGTATAAAGGGGGTGTACTTGTGTTGTGGAAAAAGAAATGAGTGTTCTTGTTTGAGGATTTATTAGTCCTAATAGTAAAGTTAAGGTATGAGCTAGGTTACAATCCTAGTCACCAATTTGGTTTCTGTCAACGGGGTATACATGTGTGGTGGAAAAAGAAATGAGTCCATAGGGTAAAAGTTCGTTTGAATTAGTTTCTAGGGAATAAGAATCACATTTGTGTGTTCTTAATAATATTTGGTGAAAGACTATATGTGAACGAGTGTGTTTTCCTTCCTACTTAATTCGTGCTCATCCGGACATAACGTGTGGAATAATAAAAATAAATAAAGAAGAAAACAAACAATGACAAAAGCGATGAGCCTAACAATGTCAAGAAGGATGATTGTTAGCATACGACGATCTTCAATCGTGAAGTTACGTAGCTCTTCTCAAGCATTGCTAATATTGATAGAACAATCACATGATGAGGTATGAGGTTATCTTAAAGGTGGTAGCGAAAATGGAGGAGAGAAGATACTAGCCATCTATATAGTGGTAGAGGAGTGATTGAGGTTTTCGTGTAATGAATTAGGTATGAAAAATCAGTGATATAACCATTTATAATTGAGGAGCGGATCCCTAAAGACTAGAGACGGTTGATATAGTAACGAAAGAGTAAGAAGGACTTACTATGAGAAACTTTGAGTATTTGACCGTTTATGACGAGGGACGGAAAGCGTATTTCCTGAAGAATATAATCAAGTAAATGAATTAGATAATGATCAAAGTGTTATCCTAAATACTTAACCCATATCACAACACAATAAGCTAACTAATAAACTCCAATAAGCACGAACCAAATAAGGTAGAAGAAAAGTAGAGAGAGAAACTAGAGAGAGAAACAAAAAGAGAAAGATTAGATTGAGAGGAAACACATACAAATGTAACCAACACCCTCTCCATGTGTGGAGAGGGTCCTATTTATACCCTTGGCCTTCTAGTTGGCGTATGGGCTTTCTAAATGGGTTTGGCTTGACTTAACTTAGGCTTTGAGCCTAAAACATGGACAATATTAGCTTAAAGTCCAAGCCCGTTAAATCCGACTAGCCTATTACATAACAACACTAATTACGAATAAGATGACCGATAACATTCTTGTTCGACTTATATAAAAATAAGGCTAACAATCTCCCCCAATGTTGAGGTCTTCTTTGATCTCCCCAACGTTGACGTTCTTGATAGAGGTTATCTTGATTTGACTTTATATTCTCCAATGTTGAAGATATGACGTTTGAGCTTTGCCTTCTCTGGTCTTGTCTTTGTCTTTTCTTGTTTTTAATGGCTTTGTTCAATCATGCTTAAGACGACCGATAACATTCTTTCGGTGTCGTTTATGTGATCTTGATCTTGAGCCTTTATCTTTTGACTTTGAGTTTTTGAGATCTTTCATCTTGCATCATCTCCTTGACTTGAATCATCTTGATTTGACTTTCTTGATCAACTTGTGCTATTGACCGACATACTCATACTTATTGCATTCTTGTTTGACTTATATGAACATAAGGCTAACAATCTCCCCAAAATGCGATTCTTGATTTGACTTTGAAGATCTTTAAGGAAGTTTAAGATCAACACTCTTGAATGCTAAATGATTGACTTTTAGAGCTTGAGTATGAGTATGTGGTAATGAATCCGGCTTTGCTGGGATGGGGCTACAACACCGACGTTTGTACTTGCATTTGAATGTTAATAAACAGCAGATATGGACGAAATGTCTTTGTCATTCGTCGATTTTAGGTTGCGATAACCACTGGTTCCCCGTTTTATAGTATAAATACTATACCTGTGATCAAGTAGATTCAAAGAATCTCCTTGACAGGGTTTCCAGCTCAAAGCGTAGGATCTTCTAACACAGTTGTATTAGATTCACCATGCTTGCTTGTTCTCATTACCGGAACGTCTCAAAGAAGACAACACGGTAAGCGTGAATAAGATAATTACTATATTTCTGATTAAGTCGTCAATTCATTTACTGGACCAAAATCGATATCTAGTTATCACAAGCTCTATTCATATAGAATCTTGCAAGTCAACTATAGCAGAGCTGTTTAATGTTGACTCTGGAAGGATTTCCATCGTCACTGTGAATACTTAAAAGTATCACTCAGTTGTTCTGGCAAGATCTTAAGGATAATGCGTAGGACTCTTTGATACCAAATGTTATATTGATGGATAACCATTTGTATTTTGACATTGCGTCCTAATGAGATTTATAACTTGATCTCTCTTGGCTCTAGACTCGATTTGTTCACTTTGGTTTTAGTAATCAGAGGCTGGAGTTGACTGCCACCTATTCAATATCAACAGTCTCTGAGTGAAATGTCAATAGATAACGTATGTATCTCCGTAACAAATGAGACAAGTTTCTTTTGAGATAAACTCGAATGGCTGGGAAGGGTTGTGCATTCATCACTGGGTCCATGATGACTTTCTTCAATATCAACAATCATGATTGTGATTTTGATAGATTATGTATTGACCTGGTTTCTGCCTAAGTTATGTGGAGGGCTTCTTTCTTTTCACCCTCTATCCATACATTTCTTTTTAATTCTTCAACCCCTTCAATGCTTACCAAGACGTCATCACTAACACCTTGTTGTGATTGTTCCAGTGTTAGCTCAATCTTAGTTGGCATTATGCCCGTTTCTCATTTATCTCTAATCATACCTAAGGACTGCTATTACTAACTATGGATTGTCCTTGGGTAGATCCCTCCGGTTTTGGTTGGATCATAGGACTTATACCTAAGCTTAACTACCTTATGACTTCATCAACCTTGTGAGATTAATTGGTTGTTGGTATAGAGATCGAACCATAAAACCTTTGATACAGACATTTTGAAATACTCCCCCTACACATGTGCACTAAGATTTGAAATTGTTTTGCACATGAAGGAAAAAGTTGCACTTAGAGTCTTAAAGATCACATTCTTCTATATCATATTTTAATCCTATTTTCTCTTCTTATTTTAAATAATAAAACATTTAGTATTTGAAATACCAATTGATTACAAATTATGACATGAAAAATTCTATGGGGAGAAAAATTATACCATGATATTGCATGAATCCATTTTTCTGATAGCTCCCCTTCAACATAGTATGTGGGATATCACTAATTTTTTTTAAAAACTTGATGTTACAAAAAAAATGATATGACATCACAAATATGTTGAAGACGGAGTGAGATGCCTTAGTGAACAATGTATATTATTAATTGACATTATAATTTCCACATTTTAATTTCACAAAATATTTTTGGATACATAAAATTGACATTTATTAGATGTACCAAAAATACATTAAAAGGCTTTGGTTTTAAAAGTTACCCCTTAAAAATTTATCCACATAAAATGACATTGTAAGTACCACTATTTTTAAACTTATTTGAGAAAGGGAGTGTTGAACACATAATTTTAACAAATACCACTTTTTATGGAAAGATAGCCCATGTTATACTGTAAACAAATTTACATTAAAAGTTCTTTTTAAAAAATTATGTTCAACGGTTTTTAAAAACCATGATAGAAGACTTCTCTTCTATTTGTAGGGTAAGCGCACTGAAGCGTACACTTCCCTATTACATTCGGGACAGAGTTATGCACTGAAATGTACATAAGTCATCAAGAAAATTTAGAAATGACATGTTTTGAAAGGGTTGAACTCTTGCTCGAACTTCATTTACACACCCGTGTCAATGTTAATCGACATTTCTTGGTATGTAAATGTTATCGACTCCAAGAGACATGTCGAGAAGATTATTTTTGGTATTTTAGAAATTTTTCTGATTTTATATTTTTTTTCTAGATTTTATATTTTTTGTATTTCTTTTTGTTGGTTTTATATTTTTGTATTTTCTTTTTTTTCAAAAATATTTATAAATCAAAATAAAGAGAAAAATGAAAATATTTACAAATTCGATGTTTGATGGATCAAGAAGATGTGTTTGCCAGAACCTCCAGTTCTTCTAGAGTCAAACATCTCATACCGAGTCGTCTGATGAGATACTTAAACCTATCTTCTGATAGAGCTTAGTAAACAAGTCAGCAAACTGGTATTCAGTTTTGACAAAGAATAATTCAACAATATCCTAATACACCTGCTTTAGTAAACAGGTCAGCAAACTGGTATTCAGTTCCGACAAAGAATAATTCAACAATACCCTTTTCAACCTGTTCCTTTATGAAGTGATATCTGACATCGATGTGCTTGGTACGGGAGTGCTGGACTGGATTTCACGAGATGGCTATGGCTGCCTTTGAATCACAATACATAGGTATTTTGAAAAAGTGGAAGCCATAACATGTGAGGTGAGTTCTCAACCATAGAACTTGAGTGCATCACGCAGATAAAGACACATAATCGGCTTCTGCTGAAGACATTAAAGTGCAGTCCTGCTTCTTGGACGAACAGCTTACTAACTTATCACCTCCTAGAAACTGTATGCCACCAGATGTGCTCTTATGTGAGTCGAGACAGCCCGCGTGATCCGAATCTGAAAAAGCTATTAGTTCAAAACCAGTGTCCTTCGGATACCAGAGTCCCATGTTAATGGTATTCTTAAGGTACCAAAAGATCCGCTTAACCGCAATGAGATGTTTCTCAGTCGGTTTCGCTAGATAGCGAGCACAATAACATGTAGCATGTACAATATTTGGTCTACTTACTATTAGGTAGATGAGTGCTCTGACCATACTATGATATTTTGTTTGGTCAACCGGAGTTTCGCTCAAGTAAGCATCTAGGTGTTTTGTAGCCATTGGAGTATCAATTCTATCACATGAGGTCATACCATGGTTTATAAGTATCTTTTGAGCATACTTAGTTTGGTTTATAAAGATACCACGTGGGGATTAGTGTATCTGAATTCCTAAAAAGAATTTCAGCTCCCCCATCATAGACATTTCAAACTTGTTGTGCATTAGTTTATCAAACCTTTTTGAGAGTTTTGGGTTCATAGAACAAAAAATAATGTCATTAACATAAATTTGCACAGGAATATGTCTTCCCCATGTTTAGTTATGAACAGAGTTGGATCAATTGAACCTTTTAAGAATTCTTTGGATACCAGGGTGTTGGAGAGTTCATCGTACCACGCTCTTGGGGCTTGTTTGAGTTCATATAATGCCTTCTTGAGACGATAGACTTGGTCGGGATGATATGGGTCGACGAATCCATCTGGCTGGTTTACGTACACTTCTTCCTTCAGAGGACCATAAAGAAATGTTGTTATGACGTCCATCTGGTATATTGGAAATGATTTGTGTGCAACATACACAACGAGTAACATGACAGCTTCTAAATGAGCAACGATTGCAAATGACTCTTCAAAATTAATTCCTTCCTTTTGAGCGTATCCCTTAGCTACAAGACGGGCTTTGTTGCGAATTACAGTATTCTCTTCATCACGTTTGTTTTTCCAGAGCCACTTCATGTTAATGACATTTTTGCATAGTGGTCTGTCGACTAATTCCTATACATCTAATCGATCAAACTGGTGAAGCTCTTCTTGCATTGATTCAATCCATGCAGAATCAGCCATGGCTTCTTTGATGTTCTTTGGTTTGGTTTGACTTACAATGAGTGTGAACATACACATCTCGCCATCTATTTCTAGCTGACGTCTTATCTAATTGATTGAGAAGGATTTCCAATGACTTGTTCTAACGTATGATCTTTTATCCAATGATGTTCTGAAGGATGTCGTTGATAGAATGTATGAATGTTTGACGAGTCAACATATCAAGAAGATGTCTCCCCTCGTTCTTGTACTGGTGTACTAAAGATGTTGATAAATTCATCTTCGTTAACTTGATATTCTTTATTGGTTTATGCTTGAATAATGTTCTCATTGGCATTGATAGTCGGTGCTTGAGTTGGTGTTGGACTTGTAGTTTCAGGTGTTGTTTGAATGTTCAATGGAGGAATATCTGCAGCAACGGTTGTTGAAGTAGATGAGGTTATGTTTTTGTGTTGACGTTGATTAGGTGCATCAGCAATAGTTACAGCGGAATACTTTGACACATCTGGAGTAGTTCCATTGAGTAATTCATCGAACATTGGACTAAATAGCAAATCCAGCTCATTTGACATTGTTACTGTCTTAGCTGAATGAGGGACATTTTCTCGACTTTGAGGACCGGGACTTAAACTTTCTTATTCAAGTGTCGTTGTCGGACATTGTGGAACGGGGTCAGAACTGACGTGATCTAACACCATTTGAGACAATTTGTCAAAGTTGACATGAATGGTTTCAACTATCACTCTTGGTCTCTTGTTATATACCCGATAAGCTCTTGATTGAGTAGAATACCCTACAAAAATACATGCATCACCTTTTTCTTTCACCTTGTTAAGATTCTCTCCATCTTTGACGATGTAGCACAGAGAGCCAAAAATGTGAAAGAACTTAACAGACGGTTTCTGGCCATTAATGATGTGGTAAGGTGTTTTCTCATGTCGAGGAATTACGAGTGAACGGTTCTGAGTAAAACATGTTGTTGCAATTTCTTTAGCCCAGAAGAACAAAGGAACTTTAGCGGCGCTTAGCATTGTTCGAGCACCCTAAACAAGAGTACGGTTCCGTCTTTCAACAACGCCGTTTTGTTCAGGTGTTCGAGCAGTTAACGTTTGGGGTTCAATCCCTTCTTGAGCAAATTATGCATGAAGAGTTTATTCAAAAATTTCGTGCCCTAGTTTGAACTGTTCTTACTTGAGCATGAAGTCCTCTTTGAACAAGTTTTAGGAAATCGATGAGAACTTCTGGTGTTTCGTCTTTGGACCTCAAGAAGTGAGTCCTAGTATATCTTGAATGCTCATCAATAATTACCAACACATATTTTTACCATTAAAGCTTTCTACCCTCATGGGACCACATAAGTCCATGTGTAGAATTTTTAAACGTCTCTTTGAGCTTGGGATAGTTTTAGTCTTGAAAGACTTACGTTTTGCTTTCCCCAACTCACAAAAAGAACAAAGATGATCTTTGACGAATTTCAATTTAGGAAGGCCAGTCACAATATCATATTTCGAAAGCAAGTTGACGGTATTGAAGTTGAAATGTGAGAGATGACGATGCCATAACCATGCTTGAGACGATGTAGATTTAGCCATTAAGCAAATTAGATTGGGAGTAGATGTGTCTTGAAGAGTGATGGAGTAAAGATCTGTGCCACGAGAACCTGTGAGAAGATCATTTCCCTTTAAATCACAAATATAACATGTAGACTTCCAAAAAGCAACTTCCAAATCCGCATCACAGAATTGACCAACGGAGAATAAATTGTGATTCAGCCCTTCGACGTAATAAACCCTTTTGATAGTTATATTCCCTTGAACTAGATCTCCATAACCAAGAATCGGTGCAATTTGATCATTTCCAAACTTTAGCGTACCTAAAAATTTCTCCACAAAATTTCTTAGAAGCTTAAGGTTTCCCGTCATGTGCTTTGAGCACCCATAGTCGATGATGAATAGAATTATCTATATGAGCTGCAAAAGAATTAGAAGACGATGGAGTATTTGATATAGTGGATTTCCTAAGAGTCGTGGGTTTTGAAATAGTAGTAGTTCTAGACTTAGTTCCTTGATGCATACTAACATTTGGTTCAACATTCACTGTTCTAGACTTAGGTTTCCATATATATCCACAGTACCACCATCTACATGTCTTACTAATCTGCTCATATTGCTTCCCAATTATGCTTCTAGGTTTTTGGTTAGTGGATTCTGCAGCAATTGTTCTCTTAAGGGGTATTGCAGCATATTGGTTCATAATTCGTTTGGGTTCTCTAGTACTAATAGGCACAACCATGGCCATTTTAGTCTTAGAATTTATGCCACTAATATAATGAAGAACACATATATCATGATTGTCATTCAACATACATTTTCCACAAGTAACACAAACAAAGCTTACATTCGAGGTCTTAGCATTCAAACTGTCATTACACGCAGTTACAAACATTTTATTATTAGAAATCCTAAAATTCCTACGGTGGTCTTCTACTTGTTGTTTCTTCCCTTCACTATTGTTATGCATGACTCTATCTTCTAATTGATTGTTCTTAAGATGTGGTCTGCTTACACTAGTAGTGGAAATTACTTCTATTGAGAAAGTCACTCGTTTGTTAGTTTTCCTAATATCTTGAGGAAACTGTGGTGTTCAAGTTTGATTAGGCTTTATGTGCACTTTATACATTCTTGGAACAATCACATTTGTGTTTTTTAAAATTATCTTCACATTCTGAGGCAAAATCTGTGCAGCGACTGGTTTTGAAAAATCATTAGACACATTAATTATGGTAACTGACTTTGACTTTGAAAAATCTGTCTTTGCAAGAGAATCTGAGAAAGTAGCCGGTTTACCTAAAACTAATTGTCTTTGACTTTTAAAAGCATTCGGTTGTTGAATAACCGATGGTTTTTCAAACTTAGTTTTCACATATTTTCCTTTCATCTTTTAATGAGTTTCTTCCACTCACTTATTGCAATTCCTATGTCTTGTAATTAAGCTTTCAAGTCTTGAATTTCAAAATATTGTTCATTGTTCTTTCAGAAATACTTTTAACTGATTTTCTTTAAAAGTTTTGTCATTTTTTATCTGTTCCTGACATTGTTGTAAAGCAAGTTCAAGATCGATAGCATGTTGTTGAAGTGCTTCAAAACTCTTTGACATTATATTCGTTTTTGAAAGCTCTTTTTCAAGACGTTTACATTTGACAACTTGGTCCACATAATCACATTGTAAATCAATAAATTCATCGAGAGTAGTATACGCACCAAGTATAGCATTCGTGTGATCAGCATAATAATATTCCCTGGAAAGTCGGTCGATTTCATTCAAAAAACTGTGTTTTTTGAGTTTCCAGTTGAGATTTGAGAGAGTCTACTTCTAGTTCAAAAGAATTAAAGTATCTAAAATTAGCAACCATTTCCTCTTTCAAACACAAGTGAGATTTTTCTAAATCATAATTGATTCTTTGAATTTATGGACAAAAATTTCCTTTGATTGTATTTTGAATGAATGGATCTATGTGACCAAAATATGTTCTTTAAGTAATTGTTTGTTTGCAATGTTCCACTCCATCAAAAATCGTGTCAACACTACTTTTAATTTTGAAAAGTTTTTTAGAGATTTTACACTTTTGATCCCACGGAATAGATTCATCCATCCGTTTTTCTAACAAAGTTATATGTTTATTAAAATACTCTTTTGAATTTTCATTCTTGACAGGTGTATGACTCATTTTTTACCTTTCTGAAAAATATCTATGTTCAGGTGACTTTTCACGTTGTGGAACGAACAAATCATAAAGATTATTCAAGTTTTTATTATCAAAAGGTCTCATTAAATCTCTTAATCTTGACCGACTTTCTTGGGCAAGACGGATCGTTTCATCAGATTTAGGGGCTAACATTAAAGCAAGATTATCATTATAGCAACTTATATCATACAGACGAGGATTCGCTCTTTGAGCTTTCTTGAGGAACTCAGGTTTTACAAAACTTGTTTTACAATTACGATTAAGCATATTCATTGTTTGAGTAGATTGACCGGTTTTGTAAACAATATCATCCAAAACTTTTATTTTATTTTCCAAAGCAATGACTTTTTCAAGTTCCTTGTACTCACGAGTTTTGTGAAACTTTTTCTGAGCCTCTTTTTCTTGTGACTTTATGGAGATGGTTTTTTGATGTGCAAACAGCTCCTTTTTCATTTCTGAAATCGTTTGATTTAAATCGTTTATCTTTCGAGTATATTTATTAAATGACTTTTCAAATTCCATTTTGTATGACATTAAATCCCCTTTAGCATTTGCACAATCATGTGCCACTTTTAACGCATAATTCACATCATGATACCTATCAAGTTCAGCTTGAAACTTCTTAAGGTCTTTGAACATCAAATGATTAGTCTTTGACAGTTCATTGTTTGCTTCTTTGAAATGGTTATTTGATGATTCTAAACATTTATTTTTGGTTTTGAAATCCTCAATTTCACCTTTTAATTTTTCAACTAAAGCCTTGTTTGATGATTCCAAAAATTTATTACGGTTTTTGTTGTCATCAATTTCACATTTTAGTTTCTCAATTAAAGAAGCAAGCAAATCACGTTCTCTAGCAAGATCATCATCATCCCCTGGCCAACCTTTCATTTAAATTAAGTACTACATAATTCCAATGAATCAATAGTGATGTTAGTATCACCTTGTTCCTCCAGATATGCGTCATTAACAGATTCAGGTTGCTCAGGATGTTCTGTGTCATTAGCAAACACATTATAGGTATCATTATCATTATGTACCTTGTGTAATGGCTCAATATCAAAGATAGTTCCAAAATTATCAGTAGCATCTGGAGTAACTTCTTGAATCTGTGCCATGTACATATAATGTGCTTTCAATTCCTGATCATCAGGTTCATCGTCAGTGTCATCCCTCCAATCAGTTTGTTCTGCATTCAACTAAAATCCAGCTTCCTCATGCTTACATAATAGCATTTTCTCCTTGTGATAAGCTTCATTCTTTGCCCGTTTTGGCTTATGACATTCCCTTGCTACATGCCCATATTCCTTTCAATTATAACACTGAATCCTAGACTGATGCACTACATGTGTACCTACATTCTCCCTAGCCCCAGCAACATTAACTGCCCTCTACCCAGTACCTCTATTGATTCTTAAAGAATTATTCTGATTAGCTCTACTGGTGTTTGATGAAGTTCTAAGGTTGTTTTTGGTAGGTTTGTAGATTTTCTTGAATGATAAAGAAATTAAAGCCATGAGTTTATCAATCTCCTTCTCCTTTGACAATGCATCATCTTCAGTAACCATATCAGGTTCTTGATCATAAGTTTCTGGTAGTAGCTAGTTGTAATCTAGTTGAGGAATTTTAAGTGTAGTGATTAAGATGGTTTTGAGGATGCTAAACTAGTTGTTGTTGAACAACAAGTGCAAGTGGATTAGCAGTACGTGCTAGTCTTTTAGGTCTTATCTCATTGACTTCATTCTTGTGTTGCTTCAGGATGTCATAAAGTTTGTGATAGGAGACAGTCTTCGGTTAATGACTCTGCTTAACAAGTGTCACAAACCTTTTCCATTCTGGTTGTAGTTGAAGTAAGAACTGGACATTCACTTGATGATTGGTAACATCACACTGATTTCTGACAAGCTCATTCATCATCTTGTAGAACCTTGAGTAATACGATTCAAGTGATTCACCTTCCCGTGATGTGAATTTTCCAAACTCCCAATACAAATTGGTTTCTAGATCTTGAACATTGATGGATTCACCTTGTTTCAACCTTTCAATGGCATTCCACATTTCACATGCATTAGGACAAGCATCAACTGTGGAGTAGATATCGCATATGTATCAAGGGAATGAAACATTCTAGGTTGGTCAGGATGTTCATTTTCCATGGCAAACACATTATAGTTGTCATTATTGTCTTGTACCTTATGCAATGGTTCAATATCAAAGATGGGTCCAGAATTGTCAACTGCATCTGGAGTAACCTCTTGAATCTGTGCCATATACATGTAATGTGCTTCCAATTCCTGATCGTCAGATTTATCATCAGTATCATCCTTCCAATCAGCTTGCTCTGCATTTAACTGAACCTAGCTTCCTCTTGCTTACACAATAACATCTTTTCCTTGTGATAAGCTTCATCCTTTACTCGTTTCGGTTTCTGACATTCCCTTGATACATGCCCATATTCCTTGTAGTTATAACACTGAATCCTAGACTTCTGCACAACCTGAGTACCTACATTTTCTCTAGCCCCAGCAACATTAATTACCCTATGATTATCATACCCAGTTCCCCTGTTGATTCTTGGAGAATTGTCTTGATTAGCTCTGCTGGTGTTTGATGGAGTTCGAAGGTTGTTGTTGGTAGGTTTGTAGATTTTATTGAACGAGAGAGAAATTAAAGCCATGAGTTTGTCAATCTCCTTTTCCT
>BQNB010172513.1:0-13455 GCA_026074375.1 Tanacetum coccineum
GGGGTTGGCAGTTTTGCCCCCCTACTTGTTACTTTGAACAAATTGCAAAATAAGCCCTTGTCTTCTCTTTTCTTTTTTTTCTCCTTTATAAATAAGTTTAGGGTTTGGCAATTTCAGCCCCTAAACTTATATTTCTTGAACTTTGGCCCCGGGGTTGACTTGGGTTGACTTTGACTTTGACCAGTTGACTTTTCTGTTGACTTTTTGACTGGATTGACTTTTCGGCTTTGATTTGGCTTTGTCTTTCACAGTCTTTTCCATTCCGAGTCCAGTTTTGTCGTTTTGTCTTTGTTTTTCGTCCTTTTCTTGGTTATCCGTTCCTGCACAATACAATTAGCAAAACAAGCATATCTTTGGCATTTTAAGTCCGTTTTTGATTATTTTAGCTCGTTTTTAAAGGTAAAAGGTATGTGTATTTAAGCACATACCAACCATCAAGCATCAAACCACCCAAACTAGAGCTGAAGGAATTACCCGAACACCTTGAGTACGCTTTCCTCCAGGAAAACAACCAACTCCAGTGGTCATCTCCTCCTCATTATCTATCGTCGAGAAAGTCAGACTCCTCGAGGTTTTAAAGAATAGTAAAGGGGAAATCGCCTGGAGTATTGCGGACATAAAAGGGATCGACTCATCCTTCTGTACTTATAAAATTCTCATGGAAGACGAGTTTAAACCAAGTGTCCAACTTCAAAGATGAGTAAACCCGAACATCAAGGAGGTAGTAAAGAAGGAAGTCATAAAGCTCCTTGACGCAGGATTAATCAACACTATCTCTGACAGTCCTTGGGTGAGTCCTATCCAGGTTGTTCCAAAGAAGGGAGGAATGACCGTAGTAAAGAATGAGAAAAATACTCTCATCCAACAAAGGACGGTCACTAGATAGCGCGTATGTATCGACTATCGTAAATTGAATAACGCAACTCGGAAAGACCACTTTCTACTTCCGTTTATCGATCAGATGCTCGAACGCCTAGTAGGGCACGAATACTACTGCTTCCTAGATGGATTCTCAAGGTATTACCAGATTCCTATTGCTCTGAAGGATCAGGAGGAAACCACATTCACCTGCCCTTATGGAACCTTCGCATACAAACGAATGCCTTTCAGATTATGCAATGCTCTAGCAACCTTTTAGCGATGTATGACAACCATATTCCATGAACTTATCGAAGATAGCATGGAGGTATTTATGAACGATTTCTCTATCTTTGGTAATTCCTTCGACCACTGCCTAAAGAACCTTGAAAAGACGCTAAAAATATGTAAGATGACCAACCTTGTGTTCAACTGTGAAAAGTGCCACTTTATGGTTAAGGAAGGAATCGTCCTCGGTCATAAGGTCTCGGGTGCAGGAATTGAGGTCGATAAGGGAAAAATCGAGGCAATCTCAAAATTACCATACCCTATGAATGTAAAAGCTATCTGAAGCTTTCTAGGACATGTTGGTTTATACAGAAGATTCATAAAAGATTTCTCATAAGTCGCAAGCCCAATGACTCAGCTCCTGGTAAAAGATGCCCTATTCAATTTCTCTAAAGAATGCATCCAAGCTTTAGATAAGTTAAAACGTGAACTAACGCATGCCCCAATTATACCATTTGAAGTCATGTGCGACGCAAGTGATTATGCTGGCGGAGCAGTGTTAGGGCAAAGGATCGACAAGCATTTTAAGCCCATACACTACGCCATCAAAACAATGAACAAAGCATAAGAGAGCTACACAACTACTGAGAAAGAGCTTTTAACTGTCATTTTTGCATTCCACAAGTTCCGTCAATGCATGGTTTTATCTAACACCATCATTTTCATGGATCATTCTGCTCTGCGGTATCTCTTCACTAAACAAGATGCAAAACTACGACTAATTAGATGAATCCTGCTACTCTAAGAATTCGACATCAAAATTTGTAATAAGAAAGGTGCTGAAAATCTAGCAGCCGATCATCTCTCCTGGCTTGAAAACCCCGACCTAGGAAAGCTAACCAAGGCTGAGATAAGGGACCTATTACCTGAAGAGCGATTAATGGCAATCTCTGATAAGAATAACAAAACATGGTATGCCGACTACGCTAACTATCTAGCTAGCCGAGTACTGCCCTTTTGATCTACCCGCCAAGAGAAACAAAAGTTCTTCAAGGATTTAAAGCATTACTTTTGGAATGAACTGTTCTCATTCAAGCAGTGTGCTGACCGAATCATACAAAGGTGCGTCGCCGGAGATGAGACAGCACAAATCCTTTGGCAATGTCACAACAGACCATCTGGAGGACATCATGGTATCGCCACTATTACAAGAAAAGTCTTTGAAGCCAGTTTCTACTATCCACATATCTTCCGTAATGCACGCTGATGAGTCCATGTTTGCGATGCATGTCAACGAGCCGACAATATCTCTTCAAGGGACAAAACACCTCAAAAGTACATCAAAGTCTGCAAAATGTTTGATGTTTAGGGAATAGACTTTATGGGACCTTTCCCCTTATCAAATGGAAACAAATACATCCTAGTAGCTATAGACTATGTGTCAAAATGGGTAGAGGCTCAAGCCTTTCCCACCAGTGATGCTTGGAATGTAGTGAACTTCCTCAAGAGACTATTCGCATGATTTAGAATACCAAAGGACCTTATTAGTGATAGGGGTACTCATTTTTGTAACTACCAGATAGAGAAAGCAATGATCTAGAATAAACTACAATGGCAAATAAGCTAAAAAGCTATAAACTGATACACTATTGAAAATACCTTGAAAAAGAAAATAAGCTTAATAAGTTATCCTAAAGACAGTAACAGGAAAAATGGTTAAACTATTCCTAAACAGCCTAGGAAATCTTAAATAACGAAACTATATAAGCTTGATAAGCTAAAATGAACCATCAGTACTAACAGTTTTAACTAACAGTACTAACTTGGAGTTAGTACTGGTAGCTTTAAGTTAGTACTGCTACTTTTGGAATTCAAGAAAATGAACTAGCAGTACTAACTTGGAGTTAGTACTGCTTGTTCTAAACATCCTTTAAAGCGTTCATAAAATCATTTATCTTATCATGATAAAAACAGGATGATCAATTAAACAACATTAAGGGACACTTCTAAGCAGATTGCAGTCAAGAATAAGCCCTCAACACCCTTGCTCAAAACAGGGCTAAACCAAGAATCTACAAGCTCTAGCTTGCATAAAACAAGCTAGTAGTGTCCATAAGCCCATCCAGAACTGGCTTATCATCCATAAAATAAGTTGTGGTGTATTTGAGAGTGATTTTCTTCTTGACTACTTAACTTTTTATATTTTCTTAATTAAAGCAGCTTGTAAATAAACTGTGTTGAGAGATTTTTGAATGCAAGAACACAAGCAATTAGAAACTTAACACTTGGAATTGTAAATTGATTTAAAACTTCAAAGTTGCATTAAAACTTGAAAGTGTTACAAAGCTGAAAGTAAAAGCTGTAAATGAGTTTTTACAAGAACTGAAAATAAGCTAAGTTATATTAAAAATTAAAAACTAACTAGTTAAAACTAAGATGCCTCAAAGGCTTACAAAAGGCTCTATTTATAGCAGAAGTCTTCATCTCTTGGACTTGCAGCTTGTGCTTCTTTTGTGAGAGCAAAAACTAAGTGTGCTTGTTGTGTGAGGTGATTCTCAAGAAAATCCCAGCCTTCAATTTCTTTTGTGCTTCTTTGGAGTCAATCTCAGCCATTGAAAATACTTGGGAATGGTGTGGGATTGCCAACATGGCACTTTATACAGCTAGGGGGAAATAGTAGGGTGGTTGAAATGATTTTGGCTAGGGTGTCGAGTGGTTTTGCAGGGTAGAAGGTATGTGACGACGTCCAAGTTGTAACTGGGTTTTGTTGGGGCGGGAAAGAAGGCTTTTGGGTAAGTAGGCAGTTTTGTCCCCTCAAGTTATATAACTTGAATGCAATCTTTGCCCGGTTTGCAATTTTGACCCTTGTCTTTTAATTCTTGTAATACAACTTGAGGTTTGGTAATTTTTAGTCCCTCAAGTTGTATTTTCTTCACTTGGTTGACCTTTGACTTTGTCCTTTCCATTCCGTGCTTGGTTTTGGCTTTCTTTTTGGTCCTGCTCTTGAATATCCGTTCCTGCACAATACAAATGCAAAACATACAAATACGATGTATTTTGGTACGTTTTTAGTCATTTAAGTCCATTTTTTAATGGAAAATGGTATGTGTAATTAAGCACATACCATAGATGATATCATTTTTGGCTCTACAAAGAAGTCATTATGCATTGAGTTTAAGAAGATGATGCATAAGAAGTTTCAAATGAGTTCTATGGGTGAACTCACATTCTTCTTAGGAATGTAAGTAAAGCAGAAGGAGGATGGAATTTTTATCAGTCAAGACAAGTATGTGACTCAGATTTTGAAGAAATTTGGTTTTACAGATGTCAAGACAGCAAGCACACCTACGGAAACTCAAAAGGCTTTGCTCAAGGATGAAGATGGTAAAGAAGTAGATGTTCACTTATATAGATCAATGATTGGTTCATTGATGTATCTTACTTCTTTAAGACCTGATATTATATTTGTAGTGTGTGCCTGTGCAAGATACCAAGTCAACCAAAAAGTGTCACATCTTCATGCTGTGAAAAGAATTTTTAGATACTTAAAAGGTCAACCTAAATTGGGCCTTTGGTATCTAAAAGATTCACCTTTTGATTTGGTAGCATACACTGATAGTGATTATGCTGGAGCAAGCTTGGATAGGAAGTCTACAATAGGAGGTTGTCAATTCCTTGGATATAGATTGATTTTATGGCAGTGCAAGAAACAAACTGTGGTTGCAAAATCCACAACAAAAGATAAATATGTTACTGCTTCAAGTTGCTGTGGACAAGTACTATGGATTCAAAGTCAACTTCTTGATTATGAGTACAACTTTATGCATACCAAAATATTTATTGACAATAACAGTACTATATGCATTGTTAAAAATCCTGTTTTTCATTCAAAAACTAAGCATATAGAAATTAGACATCACTTTATTAGAGATAGCAATGAAAAGAAGTTAATTCAAATGGTACATTCATATGACAAAAAAATGTTACAGATTGCTTACAAAAGCCTTTGATGTAAGTAGATTTCAATATTTGATTGCTAGTATTGGAATGCTTAATCTTTAAAATCTTTTATCTCTTTTAAAACAGTTTTGAATGGATTAGTACTGTTATTTATGTCATTAAAAGTTTTTGCTGTTAAGTATAATTAATGCTGCTAGTTATACTTAATACTGCTGAGTTAATGCTAAAAGTTATACTACAACTGCAAAGTATAAATTAATACTATGCTTTTTGTGAAAATTGCTTTGGATTGTATTTTGCTGTTTTTAGACTAACATTTTAAAGGAAAAGCAAAGAAAAGTGTTAGATTAATAATGGAATTGTTGTGTAAAAATAGACAGAGTGATTTGGTGAGAAAAAGAATTGAGAGAATTAGTGTGAATTAAAAACAGACACTGAGAGCGGGCGTGGGGGGATGTGTGAAATTAAAAACAGACAGAGTGATTTGGTGAGTAAAAGATTAAGGAATTGTTGAGTTGACAAACAGAAAGGAGGACAGGAGTGTTGGACAGCCATTAGGTTAATGCTGGTAATTGAAAGTTAATGCTGCTAGGCATAAACTTACAACTGCTAGTGAAAGTTAATGCTGCTAGGCATAAACTTACTACTGTTGTTGAAAGTTAATGCTGCTAGGCATAAACTTACAACTGCTAGTGAAAGTTAATGCTGCCAGGCATAACTTACTACTGCTGGTGATGGTTAATGCTGGTGAGGGTATTTTCATAAATACTTCAATTGAGGGTTTGAATCAATTGTTTCATCGATTTTAATCTTTCAAATACTCTATAATCCTAAACCCTAACTCAATTTTATCATCCATCATTAAAACCCAACACAATGTCGACCCTAAACTTTGCTGATACTCACAACATGGTCGCATTTTTTGCTAAACCCACTAAGAGTGAGGGGTTTGAATAAATTGTTGATTTTCTAAATGCTCACACCATAAAGTATGCTTTAACAGTTAATCCATTATATACTTCATGTATTAAATAGTTCTGGGCTACTGTAAAGATGAAAACTGTTAATGGGGAAGTTCAGTTACAAGCCCTAGTGGATGGGAAGAAGATGATTATCACTGAAGCAACTGTGAGAAGATATCTTCAATTAAAGGATGCTAAAGGTACTGAATGTCTACCCAATACCATAATTTTTGAGCTGCTTACACTTATGGGGTATGAAAAACTTTCACAGAAGTTTACATCTTATAAGGCATTCTTTTCCCCTTAATGGAAATTCCTTATCATATATTTTGTAATGCCTAGTTCTAATACAACTAAGAATGAGTTCAGTAGGCACTATGGCTTCTGCAATTATCTTTTTAAACCACAAACCAAAACGTTCACACAGTTCTCCATGTAAATTTTGAAGTATGGTGAAGAACTTGGATAGTGTTGGCAAATTCTTGATGTATCCAAGATTTGTGCAAGTATTTTTGGATAATCAACTAGAAGGGATGGCAACTCACAACAGAATTTATAATGCACCATCTCACACAAAGAAGGTTTTTTCTAACATGAAGAGGCAAGGAAAGGACTTTTCTAGTAGAGTAACACCCTTGTTCTCAACTATGATGGTTCAAGCTCAACAAGAATAGGGTGAAGGTTCAGACATGCCAACTGATCCCCATTACACACCCACCATTATTCCACCATATCACAACCTCAAAGGAAATAGAGGCCTAGGAAACCTAAGAAAAGGACACTAAGATTCCTCAGTCTAGTGTTCCTGTGGAGAATGTAGCAGATGAGGCTGTCTATGAGGAGAGGGATGACAGTTTGGAAAGGGCTACCACTACTGCTACTGGCTTAGATGCAGAGCAGGATAGAGGTAACATCTCTAAGACCCAATCCATGGCAACACCTAATAAACTAAGTTCTATTGGAACTAGTTTAGGTGGTGGTCCCAGGCACTAAGACACCATGGGGGATACCATTGCTTAGACTAGGTCTAAGAATGTATCAAAATTTTCCAATGATCCACTGCTCACAAGAGGTAACACACTTGGAAGTGGTGAGGATAGTATGCAACTTAATGAATTGATGGATCTATGTGAAAATTTACAACAAAGAGTTCTTGCTTTGGAGACTACAAAGACCACTTAAGCTGCTAAGATGTCAAGTTTAAAAAGAAGGGTCAAGAGACTAGAAAAGAAAGGAGGGTCAAGAGCTCATAAAACTTATGGGCTTAAAAGATTATACAAGCTTGGTTTATCTAGAAGAGTGGAATCCTCTGCAGAAGAGAGTTTGGGTGAAGAGGATGCATCTAAACATGGGAGGATCAGTAATATTGATGCTTATGAAGATATTTACTTGGTTAATGTTCACACTGATAAAGATGTTTTTGGTATTAATGATCAAGATGATGCTAATGATAAAGATGATGTTGATATGTTTGGGGTAAATAATCTTGAAGGTGATGAAGTGGTTGTTGAAAGTGAAGCAGTTGCTATGGCTAATACTGCCAGTACAATTCCAGTTAGTGCTGCTACAATAACTGAAGATGAAATAACTTTGCCTACCTTTTTTTCTTTTCTTTAGCATGGCAGAATTGAAAAAGTGTAAAACCTAAGGTTACTACTGCTATAATAGCAACTACTAAAGGAATTCTTCTTCAAGATCCAAGTGAATCAATAATAACAACAACAACAATTCCTTTAAAGGACATGGGTAAAGGTATAATAGTTAAAGAACCTTTGAATATGAAGAAGAAATATCAAATCAACATTGATGAACAAGAAGCTATAAGATTACAAGCTGCATTTGATGAGGAAGTGAGGCTTACAAGGGAAAAATATGAAACCAATGTAGCCATGATTAAAGAGTAGAATGGTATTCATGCAAAGATTGATGCTGATTATCAAATGGATAAACAAATGCAAGAAGAAGAACAAGAAGAGTTGAGAATTGAAAAGAAGTCAAAGTTGTTTGTACAACTCTTAGAAGCAAGAAAGAAACACTTTGTTGTAAAAGGAGCAGAAGAAAAGAGGAACAGGCCACCTAAAAGAGCTCAACAAAGGAGCATTATGTGTACTTACCTAAAGAATATGGCAAGATGGAAGCCCAAAGATTTAAAGAACAAGTCATTTGCCAATATTCAAGAATTATTGGACAAAGCAATGAAGGGTAAAAGATCTGGTAGATATGGATAAAGGAAATGTAGAAGGAGTTCTAAGAAGGCCAGAAAATAGAAGAGAAAGGTAAGCAGTTTAAAAAGAGCAGAAGAAGAGCCTGAAACAAGAAAGCTCTAAAAAGAAAAAGTTGCGGAGAGGACAACAAGATGTCTGCAGAGCTTAACAATGTTTGGAAATAATTTCAGATGATGTAATATTGATGCAAACACCTTTAATCTACAAATCTCTAAACCATCTCTTGACTACAAGATCTACCAAGAAAGGGAAAGAAAAGCTTTTTCCAATAATGATCAGAGTAGATTGGTAAGATCAGATGTATTTAACTTTTGGTAAAGATGCTTAAAAAAACTGTGACAGAAGCCCTTGGAAGTTCTTTAGAGATAGTTAAGCTAGATTTAAGAAGATAAAGCCAGTGGAATTACATGGATATTTTCTTACTTCTTAATTTGAAGACCATGTTTGAACATCATGTTAAAGATGATGTATGGAAGAATCAACAAGGATTAGTTAAAGTGATGAATTGGAAGCTTTATGATTCTTGTGGAGTTCATTGTATAACAATGCAATCCATGATGTTTTATCTGTTGGTTGAGAAGAAGTATCCACTTACAAAACACACACTACATCAGATGTTTAATGATGTGAAGTTTCAAGTTGATTTATGGAGTATGAAATGGCATTTGGCTTCAATAGATTGTTCAAGAATAGCTTAAGGAAGGCTATGCACCTTAATGAAATGTTTGGAAGCATCCTCCTAGTGATTGATGAAGCTTTGAATGAAACTTGATGGTTTTGGAGATAAATATCAAGTTTAGGGGAGGATTGTTAGGATTAAAAGCTTCTTAATGCTGTTGGAGTTACTACTGCTCTTATGGATATTAATGCCGCTCATCAAAGTTAGTGCAGTTAATAAGAATTAACCAAAGTGGTTAAGACTGCCAGTACAAAGATACTACTGCTAGAAGAAGTTAAGACTGCTCAGGTTTGTGAATGAAAAATATACTAAGTAGTTAGTACTACTAGTACAAAAGTTACTACTAGTATAACTTAGTACTGCTAGTGTATATTAGTACTGCTAGTTACTACTGCTAGTATATGTTAGTACTACTAGATTAAAGTTAGTACTGCTGGTGAAGATTAAAGAAAATATTCTAAGTAGTTATTACTTCTTGTACACAGTTAATGTTGCTAGTGTATAAGTTACTACTTACTAGTCGTTTTAGAGTTTAATGCGCCTGGTACGAAGTTACAATGCTAACAAGATTAAACTGCTAAAGGGTTTTTCAATTCAATAAGATTCCTCTGTACTGCGACAACAAGAGTGCGATTGCTATATGCTGCAACAACGTTCAACATTAAAGAGCCAAGCACATCGATGTACAATACCATTTTATAAAGGAACAAGTGGAGAATTGAATTATGGAACTCTACTTTATTTGGACGGAATATCCACTTGCTGACATCTTTACCAAACCCTTTCCAAGAGAAAGATTCAATTTCTTGATCGAGAAGCTAGGAATGAGAAGCATGTCTCCAAAAACGCTAAAACGTCTGTTAGAGGAAGAGGACAAGTAAAGGTGGTTACTCGCGGTATATCCTGTATCATATGTACATAAGAAAACATAAACACAAAAATATTTTTCTTTTATATAAATTTTTCAAAAAGAAAAAAAAAAATTCAAAAAAATATAAAAATATGTATCTCTGGCATGTCTTATGAAAATCAATAACATTTACAGCCTTAGAAATATCATATAATAATGATACGAGGCTGTAAATGAAGTTCGAGCAGAAGTTCAAAAGCTTTTAAAACATGCCAAAAATGGCTTTGCTATTATTTCGGATAGCAACCCGGTCTTCATCTTAAAGGCAAGTATTTCAAAAAGGAAACTTGACCTCATAACGGGAATTTATTCTCGGGCATGGTCTACTTTATGACAATGCAAAGGCTTGTGTTTACTTTGCAACATAACCCGTGCTTTTTATATACCATTTATGTACGTGTTAGTGCGTTTATGTGTAAAAATAAGAGAAATCTTATTCAATTGGTGTTTGGTTTTCTAAATTAAACAATACTTTATCAGTAAATGCTTTTCAAAGACATTTGACCACTCAAACAACGACTACAACTCTTTAAATAGAAAACAAGTCATTGTTTGAGGGGGAGAAAATGTTAAATATCTTCTTTATAAAATCAGTTTTTAATAAAGGAAAAGGTTTTAAACAATAACGGGTTAACAATTAAAGGGGAGTTAATTAAGTTTAGCTTATGTGAGCCTTAACTGTTATGTGTTTATGCCTTTAGGGAGTATATGTGCAAATATAAGTTTCTAGGTATGCTAGTTAAAAACATTAGGGACTATTTGTGCCATGTGTTAAACTTAAAATGCCTAATAAAACTTAAATAAGAAACATGAAAAGGATATGAAACTTGAGGGGGTGAATGTGTCAAAAACAAATTTTGTTTTAATACCACCCACCCCACCCCGTCCTTTTACACACACAAACACACACTTAGAAATTTTTTCCCTCCCTTCACCCATTTGAAAATCGCCATCAATTGTTCTCCATTTCAAGAGGTTATCATTCAAAAGGTATAACTAGAAACTCGTTCCTCACACTCTAAACAACACATCTCTCAAACGAATTAAGTTTTTATATGGATTTGATCTCGAAAACCCTAAAAATCGAATTAGGGTTCATCAAAATCAAGACTGGGTAAAAACCTAAATTGAGTGAGGGGTTTTGGTTGTTTTGGAGTGTAGAACACTCGATTAAAACAGTTTTGTGATTAGTGATCATACGAATGTGTTCTTGATAATTCTTAGTTGCGAAAATTTGGGTTTTTGGGAGAAATATGCTTGTGGGTTTTGTGCTAGGATGTTTGTATCCTCTTCCCTAAATGTGTTTGAGCGATAAAAGGCATTCCTTGTTTGTTGTTTCTTGTATAAATATGATAAAATGTTTAAACTTACTCGTGTTTGATCATTCTTGATGATTCTGTGGCTATTTGTTGTTGTTAATGATCCTAAGTGATATTCAACTCATACCAGTGTTATTTGAACATGTCTCGACGCTTAAAAATTCATAGTTGTGGTAATGTATATTTTGAAGGCGAGGTAACAAATTCCTTTTTGAGGCGAGTTAACAACGCCCTTCAGGAGGCGAGTTAACACAAGCCTTCAGGAGGCGAGTTAACATCAAGCCTTCACAAGGCGAGTTAACAAAAGCCTTTGAAAGGCGAGTTAACAACATGCCTTCACGAGGCGATTTAACAACTTTCATGAAGGAGGCGATTTAACAACCCTATTAAGGAGGTGAATTAACAATTACTATAGGAGGTGATTTAACAACATTCTATTAGAGGCGATTTATCACTCCTCAATAGGAGGCGATTTAGCAATGTTTTTATAAAATTTATGTTTGATTTTTCTAAAGGCAATTTAAAACTCTAGTTAGGTAGCTAATTAAAATTGGTTAATTTAGCAATCTAAACAAGTTAAGTAGGCTATATATCAAGGTTCATACAATAATATTCTGAACATGTCTTAGGTCCACCTTATCTTACAAGTTGTTGAATAGAAAATTCCAAAAAGGACAATTTTTTGTTGTCTTATTGCCTTTCACATTTACCTGAATGCCCATTTAGTTGCTTTGGTATGGATTAGATCTTAATCAAACATGTTACATGCCTTATTGAGGCCTAATCATCTAAATTGATTATCACACATGAATCAAGCTCAAGTATTTAACAATCAAGGCCTTATAGTGTGTTTATATTATAAATGTTTGGTTATATTTATAAACGGTATTGGTCAAATCATTAGTAGAATCAAGAATACCACTCAAGCTCAACAGAAAGCCCTTTGATGATGCTCTTGTTGCCCTGGCGGACCGTCTTGAGTTCGGGAAATGCAACTTGAGACTCAAAACAGACATCAAACCAAAAAAAGCTACATTTCAAATGGTGCTAGATGCTCTTGCACTTCATCTTTTTTACTAGCATTCTGATCACTAGCAGATGTTCTGCATTTATAGCAATAATTTAGGCTACAGTTTCTGTTCATAGGTATCCATTCAGATTCACGATAAACAAGAAGAAAGTCTCTCTCGGTGTTGATATGTTCAGAGAAATTCTCCAGTTTTGCCCTAAAATTCCAAGATAAAAGTTTGAAGACCTCCATGGAACATTGATATTCTCTCTTTCATTAGAGATGTTAGCACTTTGGATTATATCATTTATTCACTATGATGTGGGATGTTGACTACTTACATCAACCATAAAGAGCATTTGCTACCGTCATCAACAAGTGCTTAAGTGGGAAAGAAACTGGAATAGACAAGATTCGTCTGTCTCGTGCTCAAATCCTCTAGGTATGTTCCATAAGAAGAATATTGACTATGTGTATCTACTCTGGGAAGATCTCCTGTTCCATATTGAAAACAAAGATGCTAAGAAGACAAACAAGATGTCATATCCTAGATTTACAAAGATCATCTGATAACGCTCAAATTATACATGTTTCTACATGCGTTATCTGTGATTTTATGTATATAAATCGGTTAATAATAAGAACTTTTGATACTTAATCGAGTATATTTGTCATTGTAGATTCTTGGGATGTGTCGTGAGGAAAATGAAAGAATACACGAAGATTTAAAGCTTAAACGAAGAAATAACTGAAGATAAAGATCTCCGTTTGACACGATTCTAATGGCTACGCGAAGAGAATTCAATTATCTACAACCTTGAAAAGGCCAAGTGCTAAAATTGCCCTAAGTACACTGCACATCCAAAAATGTAGGGCGCACTTTTCATCGAATTTAAGAGAATTAAAGGCAATTAAATAAAGACAGCATTAATATACTATGTGCGGCACACAAATAAGTTTGTACGGTGCACTTTGGCCCCTGAACAGCTTATAAATACCCTCCTTGGCTCCCTCATTTCATATCTCTCATACAATCTTCATACATCTTACACACATAATCTCTAAAGCCTTTGGAGAGGAGAAAGGAGTGGTGAGGATCATTGGATCCAATGATCCAAACACCCCTTTAATCCGCCACTTACCACCATCTCACCACCATACTATCACCAGAAACTACCACCATAGCTATGAATTTCCAGAGTTCTAACACTATATCTAGCCTACATATCATCTATTTCTAGAATCTAAACACTTTCCACTTTGATTCTTAGAGGATTAACACCAAATTCTCTTAAGATCATCACC
>BQNB010172514.1:0-13455 GCA_026074375.1 Tanacetum coccineum
CACAGTGCCTGAAAAGACTGGCATACAATTAAGTCTACGTAGTGGTTTCATGAACTTAGAGTAATCGTAATCATGGTTTATATACACGGGGATGTTTACGTTGCCTTAAGATGGTGCCGAGTACAATTATTTGAAAGTTTTTGAATTTACTAAGAAATTCTTGAAAAATTTGTACTCGAGCACATCTTATTTTTCACCAAAAAATCTACACTAGTAATTAACATATTCACAAGATAAAATTATTTACGAGGATTGACCTTTTTAAGATGAGAACAACATATGATAAATCATATGGTCCTTTGAAGTAGCCGTAAGTCACCCCCGTATGGTCTTCCACCAACAAATCTCTCCAAACTCCGCATTATCCTCCTTGTCTTTAGACTTTTGTCAATTGCCTGAATCATAACTCTTGCATTTACTTTGTCACGTTGGCTCCAAAAAGTTTGAGGCAGATACTCCATTCTAATTCCCTTGAGGCGATCATTTAGAGCAGTCCGAACATCATCGAGAGTACCATCGCTGAACTTGTGTAGTTCGTCAATGCGCATCAATCTGTTCTTCTTGTCTTTGTTCCCATAGATGAATCCTCTGGGATCGAAGTATGGTGTATAAGCGTCTCGTCTTCGCAGATTAGATCTGTACGTGTCAGGCTTTGTGAGGTTGAGTTTCTTTTGATAGCTTTCAACACCCAATTGAAGATCTTCCACATGCCTTTGGATGACAACACTTCTTGTGAACATTCTTAAGGAGACATTAAATGCAACCCTGCACGAGAAGAAGCAGCATGTCTTCAATGTCTTGGATCCGAAGTCTGTGGAAGTCGCCTTCTTTGAACTTGTAAAGTATGTTGTCATCCCTCCGTACAGTAATCCAGTCAAGATGCTTGTAGTTTTGCCATTCGACTATTTCCACCTTTGTGACAGCAATAATTCTTCTTTTTGAGTAGACGTCACGAGCTGATTCCCTTGTGGTCGCAAATGCATAGAACTGTCTTTAGTTTTGCCCCAATGTGAGATTCCCCAAAGAGAAAATTTTTCGTATTTGACTATCATTTGACTCCACATTGAGTTGGGCACTAAGTCTTCTATCCATTTAATATGCCCGTAATCTGCAGCCGTGATCTTCGTAACTAATAGGAGTTACTATTGCGGAGCTTTGACTCACCACCGACGTAGGTACTCAAGGGCGATTAATGATAGAAGTGATGTAAACGGTAAACATGACGACCTTGAGAATTTGGAACTAACGGTAGTGGCTGTCGTAGATCATGAGGATATTGGCGTCCTTCGGGGTTGATCCAGTCCAATTTTTCGGTTGTGGCTTTGTAGACTTCGTACAAAAAAAGAAATATTCAAGTTCATTCAAACTCTTGCATGTGCCTTTCATCAGCTCAAATGTTAGACCTGCTAGCAATTCAGGTGTTAGTGTTTGAACATTTAGCCGGTTCATCACAAAAGCGGAGAAGTCAAATGTAGTGTCGGTTAGTTCATCGAATGACTCTCGAGGGTCTTGTCTTTGTGCCAGATTGCTTAACCAAGGTTGGACAGATTCATGAATGGCAGGAACAGACTTATTCCATGCTGATCAGAGAAGGTAGTCGTGTGGTATGTTAGAACCAGTCAGTGAAGATGTTTGATCCTTTTCTTCTGCTTGTTCATCATGGACCCTGTTCAAACTCCTTGTGTGCAGGTGGCTTCAAAGACTCTGTAGTTTGCATATGTATTCCTCTACCGTAGCCGATTGGCTAGCAGATGCTTAGCGAGTCTTAGAACCTGTAGTTAATAGTCATATCCTGCACTCTGTTTTTGTTTCACTTGGAGCACTGTAACCTGATAAGTGTTAAAATTGTATACATAAAAATACTCAGGTATTTCGCCAATATAAGCTAAAATATGCCAAAAGATGAAATATGTGTGCTTTTGTGTCTTCAATGTGCAAAGAAAGAAAGGATAGTAAAGTAAAAAAGAGCAAAACAGCAAAAACCGACAAGAAATTGAATAGACAGGGTGTAGTACAAGAGAAAGATTTGAAGCCAATATCGAAAGCCGGATCAAGACCGTGGTCGAGAAAAGTCAAGAAAGTAAAGAAAAGGACAAAGGAAAAATGACCATTATACCCTTTGAAAAGGATGCAAAAAGACTAAAATACCCTTTGGGCTCTTCTATATCATTCGGATCACAAAAGCCCAACAATGAAGCCCAAAATCAAAGCCCATTTCTTGTTTACAAAACTACAAGGGCCAGAATTGACAATTCTCAAACTCATTTATACACTATATTTTGAAGAAAGAAACAGAGGGGCTTGTATTGTAATTAACCCAAACTTTCAAACACAACGCGGGCCATAGTTTTCTCCCTAACCGTTTATACCGACTTTTCCCGCCAAAAAACCCAATTTCCCCAAATCCTTTTCCCGTCTCTTCCAACTTAAATCCACCAATCAAAGCTCTTTTCCACGTCATTTTGTACACTTGGCAACTTCTCATTGGTTCAAACACGTGGCAAATAAGATCAAACGGCTATAATTTCTTCGAATAAGATCCCACGGCTAAGAAAGAATGAAGTTCATCCTCTTCTCTTCTTCTCCAAGCTCCTATAAATAGACAGGATAGGACAATTGTAAAAGAGTTCGAAGTTTTAGTTTTATAGTTAGTTAATTTTCAAATTTTCAATTTTAAGCCTTTACTGTTCACGTTTTGTAAACAATTCTGTTTCATTCAAGTTTAAAGCATTACAACACTTGTACTTTACCTATTCTCACTTGTACTTCAGTTTATAAGAAATAAAAATCAATAGTGTTCTTTATATTTCTTAAATTTCATGTAATAAGCTGAATTTGCACAATAAGCTCTTAATAAGCTCATTGAAGCTTATACAAGTTAACAATTTCATTTTAAGACAAAGATAGCTTAAAAGTCAGTCAAGATACTTCATTTGTTCATTCAACTCAAATAAGATGATAACTTGAGTTAATTCATTCAAATTGGAAGCTTTTGGAAGAATAAGCTCAAAGAAGCTTATTGAGCTAAGTGTTCTTGGTCTAGAGGCTAGGAGCCATTAGGACATTGAGTTTTAAGGTCATTCACTCAGAAAGAGTGGCCTAGTGTCTGAGATTACAAAAATTCAGGTTTCACTCTCTAATTTTCATTATAGCATTTGAAACTTAATCTAGATGCTTATTGTGAATTCAGAAATGCTTATTCCTTATTAAAGTGTGTTAAGTTGATCATTAGTTTTATCTGTTTTTAATTTTCCATTACCTATTCTAGTTAAATAAACCTTTAGTATACAATACTGTTTTTAAATAGTGTCCAAACCTAGCTGAGTAACTAGCTTATTTTCTTTTAATAAGCTGGTAGATTTAGTGCTTTAAATAGGTTAAATTAGATAGTTAAAGTAGAGTAGATATAAGTTTTAGCAGACTTTAGTTTTAAAATAGAATTTTAATTGATAATTGAGTAATGACAGTTTAGTTAAGTAGTGTTTGGGTTAAGGTGTTTTTGACTTTAAAAGTCAACATGATTCTGTCAAAATACTTTACATAGTTTAGATTTTCAGAGTTATCAAGTTTAAAAGAGGATTTGAAAGTTAGTTTGTAGAATTTCAAAATTTAGAGCTTAAAAAGTCTTTGCCAGCACCAGGGCAGTTTTAAGTTCAAGTAGTTTTAGAGTTTAGTGATTTAAAGCATTTTAGAGTTCAATTTTGGTTAGTGTACACTTAGATACATTTAGTGAGTTGGTTTATGAGTTCTAACCTTAGAAATTTTGCCTGCACTTAGGTATTTGCCAATTATATCAGCATAAGCAGTAGTAACTCAGTTACTACTGCTGATTCCCACCAACTTTCTAGCTACTTTTTAGTACTTGAAATTAGGAGATAGAATTTAGTTTTAAGCAATTTAATAGTACTCTATTAGCTCTTTAAAGATCATCTTTCAAGTTTCATTTTCAAGCTTTAAACTAGTTTTAATTGTTCTTACAAAAGTGGTATTAGCAGCAACTTGGATTTCAAAAATTGTCTTTTTGATTTCTATTTTCTAGTTGTTCATTCTAAATTCCTTTTATCTAGGTTCATTCTATAATCATAGTATAGCTTATTTTCAAAATTTGAATTTCTAGGATTTAAAATTGAGCTAGTTAGCTTATTAGCAATTGCTTAATTCCAGTCATTAAGCTGAAACTTAGCTTTTTAAGAACAAATTTCTTGATAACCTAGTTTACTTTTAGCTTATTTCTTTTTAGATATCTTTAGTACATAATATGAGCTTCTTATAGTATCTTTTGGTTCTTATTTTCATTAAGTAATAAGCTAGATATAAGCAAAAGATTAGAAAAGTTAAAATTTCAAAGTAACTCTATAGTTTCTGTAATGCAGATTAAAAAGTTAATTTTTTAGCTTATCTAGTTGATAAAAGTTCAAAGTGCTTTTGTTAAAGTTGTAGTAGATAAGCTCAGGTTCAACTTTGCTGTTTTGAGTTTTTGCTTATTTTCATTTTTGCAATAAGCTCAAAATTGCTTAAGTCGTAGGGTTTAATTGGTACTTTTTCAATAGTTAAAGGTTGTCTGTTTTCATTATAGTGTAAATTCTAGTTACTTACCCCGCCTACCCTTTACTTTCAGTTGTTGCATTTTCTACCCTGTTCTTTTAGGATTAATAAAATAGGATTTATATTTTTAAAATTTAGTTTAATAAAATTAGGGTTTAGGTTTTAATTAGCAAAATTAGGGTTTAATTGATTAGTAAAAATTGGGCATTTTCATACCATTAAATTTCTGCACATTTTTAGTAGTTAAAAATCATTTTTCTTTATTTTTCCAATTGAATTTGTATTTTCTAGAAATTAAAATAGGTTTTAGGTAATTTCTTTTTCTTAAGAAATTCATAGAAAATAGAAAAATAGTTGGAAAAATCTAATTCTTTTTGTAATAATTTTCTTTTTCATTCTAGTATTTTTGAAAAATAAAAATAGAATTTTAGTGTTAATTTTTAGAAAAAGTTTATTTTTAGTAATTCATTTTTCTTTAAAAAATCATATAAAATTCAAAAATAGTTAAAAAATTCTAATTCTTTTTCCTAAAATTTTCTTTTTAAATTTGTGATTTTTAGGTATAAAATTTGTTAGTGTTAGTGCTTTAGATTTTAAATTCTAGTTTTAGCTCACATTTTTAATTCACGTTTGTTAAATTTTTCGTATTAGTTAAACGTTTTTAATTCTTTAATTGTTTTTTATAGTTTAATTGTGATATTATATTCGTAGTGTAATTCAAAATTCAAAAATCCTTTATCCATTCTTGGCTCAAATCCGAATTATTCCCGAATTTCAATTCACGACTTCGTAGGATACGACCCGAGAAGAAAATAACTTCCAGTAAAAAATATACTATGGTTTTTCTAAGTGAGATATTACCCTTTTATTTCTCTTGTTGAGAAGTAATTGGAAGAATTGTCACGGGATTTAACTAAACAAATATAATTTACTAGTGCTTACAAACACGTACCAAATTTTGGCGCCGCTGCCGGGGAAGACGTGAACGATTTTTGAGGATATTCGTTGAAGTAGAGTTTTGAAGACCCTTCCTTTTTGGAGGTTACTTTGCTATTTTTGTATAAAAATACAAAACGTTCATTAATTCGATTCCTATCGAATTAGTTAAAATAAAAAAAAAATAAAAATAAAATAAACATATTTGGATACTAGCTATCCATCTTAAACCATTCCAATAAACAACAAAACTAATCGTGAGTTACTTGCGAGGTACGACGGACCTTAGAGTTTACAAACTATAAGGTGAGTATAAGGAAAGGTGATAGCTACTTGCTAAGAAGTCATTGCGGCTCGCTAAGCTTTTCCGCTCACTTGTGCGTAATCTTGGCGACTTATCGTGAAGCTTGTAATTAACGGTTACCAAAAAAAAAATATTTTTCTTTTTATTTTCCTTCCTAATAAATACTAAAAATTGTAAATTTTCCCAAAAATAATCTTCTTAATCTCAAATTCTTCTTTTTCTTATTTTCACTAGTGCATGCGCACTCGTTCTTCCTTGGAATATACAATTCCGAGAAGACGTAATTGTCGACGTTCTCGACACCAACAAGAGGCAATCCCTCTCATTCCGGATCCGATTCCAATGGCCGATGACCGACCTATGGCCGAGCAACTTCAAGCTCCCACCGGGGGGTTTGAAAGTGCTATAGTTGTATTTTTTTTTTTTTTTTTTTTTGTTTTTTTTTTGGTTTATTGTACCACTCAACAATGCTCAAAATTTTGAACAAAAATCCTCTTCGTCATTAATCTTGTTCAAATCGAATTTTTCGAGGAGGAAATTGATGAGGAAGCCTCATGCTTATATTTCGTCATTATTGAGAGTCAAACTAACTAATCAAAGGTACCGGTGATGTACCTAACACCACCATCAAACTTCTTCTCTTTCCATTTTCTCTTGTTGGGGTTTGCCAAACATGGCTTGACAAGAACCCCGAATTCTATTCTTACATGGGATAACATAGTGTCTAAGATCATCAACTACTTCTACCACCTTCTAAGACTACCGAACTTCGGAATGAAATAACGAATTTTTGTGACAAATTGCTCAAGAATCTTTCTCCAATCTTGGGAACGTGTTCAAGGTGAACTTCTAAGGAAGTGTCCTCATCACGGGTGTTCGCTCATGCACCAAAATTAACACCATTCATAATTCGTTGAGCTATAATGACCAAGATTCTCTATAATTCCGCTGTCGGTGGGCAATTTCTTTACAAAATCCTACCGAAGGACTACAAACATAGAGTATAAGCCAAAGATAGATGTCACGAAACGCCGTTATGCGAGTCGAGTACAATGCTCCCTCCATCTTTCTTCTACTTCTCTACTTCTTCATCATCTAACTTCGAATTCCAACAATGGCAACGGCATTAGAGGATAAGATGACTTTGACTTTTAGGAATGAAATGAATGAGATGAAAAATATGATGAAAGCTCTTGTGCCTACTCCCGTTCCGATTAAAGCGGTGGAGGAAAGGTGTACTACTTGTGGTAGTAATCATAGTTATAATGTGTGCCCAATGACTAGGGGAGGTTATGAGTACCCGGTTTATCATGATAATTTCCAACAATTTCAACAAACCGCTTCGGTCGGTAACTTTGTTCAAAATGGAAATTCCGGATACCGTCCTCCCAACTTAGCGAACCAAATAAGACCACCGGGCTTTAATCAACAAAATAACAATAGGAATGTGAATGCTAATCAAGGTTATAATAGGAATGGGAATAATGGGAACCAAGTTAACCATGGAGCTAACTCGGGCTTAACACAACAAGCTCAAGCTTATCAAGCCCCGAGTACACAAGTTCCGGTGACTTATGCTAGATTTGAGGCTTACACAAAAGCAAATGATGTTACTTTGAATAATTTGCAAAAGAATTTGAATGATTTCAAAAGGGAACAACAAGATTTTCAAAATGAGCAAAGGAATTTCAAAAATATATGCTAACATGTTCAAAGCAAATGGGGAATAACAATGCATCGTGTTCAGGAACTTTCCCAAGATACTACACCAATCTAAAATGAAGTTCAAGCTATCACCACTAGATGGTTTTGGGCCGTATGATGGACCTTTACCTCCTATGCCTCCTCCTTATGTCAATCCGGACAATGAGAAGGCTAAGGAAAATGAGGTGACAAAGGACCAAGTGCAACCCACAAGTTCACAAAGTACCGCAAGAGTCCAACCTCCGGTAGTTCAAAACAAGGAAAAGGTCCAAAATAAGGAAAAAGAACCCATTGTTGAGCCTAGAGTTGTTAATGAACCTTTCAAGACTAAGACAAATTTGCCTTAATCCTTTAAGAGTTGAACAAAGGACAAGAATCGTGAAAGAGATGATATTATTAACTTCAAAAGTTCATAGAATTTTCCGTGATCATCACTTAGAGCTTAAGCTTTGCAGATGCCTTGTCCAACATGCCCAAATTTGCCTTAATGATCAAAAAGTTGTTAGTAACAAGGTACAAATTGATGAGATAACAAAGACACCAATGTATGCTAATTGCTCGTCCGGTCATTCTAAAAAAGCTTTCCGAAAAGCATGGTGGGACCCAGGACGATTTCTCATTCCTTAGATTTGGAGAGTTGATAATCACTGTGCACTAGCGATCTAGGTGCAAGTATCATTCTTCATGCCCTTGTCTATTTGGAAAAAACTGGACTTCCCGACCTTACAAAGTACTAGAATGGTTCTAGAATTAGCCGACCGAACAATTTCTAAACCCCTCGGGATAGCCGAAAATGTGTTTGTTAAGGTCGGAAAATTCTATTTCCCAGGTTGATTTTTGTGAATTAGACTTTGTTTCGGAGACCCCCGTGATCCTTAAATTCTAGGAAGGCCATTTTTGGCACAACTCATGCCTTGATTGATTTTATGAGGGGGGGTGATTTGGAGGATAGGGGGGGGGGGGGTGGGGGAGGGGGGGAGATCATCTTAAGACATGATGATTCAATCTTTGAACCAAAAAGTGTGGTGTATATCTCCCACAATTTCTATGATAATTTTGAATCCTGAAACGAATTGACCTTATAGATGCAACTTGTTGCGGAGTAATGGTCCAAAAGTCATAGACTTTACCAAGAGTGGGTGATTCTACTTCTATCATATCGGGTATCCTCCTTCTATCACTCCTTTTGAAGGAAGTGAGATGATTCATTGAGGAAAAAAGAAGATTATAAAACATGATGAAACTTTAAACATGGATTTAAATGATAAATTTAATGAAAGGAGTGATTAACTTTCTTGGAAAAATTGCTTGAAGTTATAAATGATGAAACTTTTATTCAACCAAACATCCTTTTGAGTTCAAAAAGGAAGTCAAAAATGTTGAATCGGTCAAAACATCAATAGAGGAACCACCCGACCTTGAACTCAAAGAGTTGCCTTCTCATCTTGAATACGCTTTTCTTGAAAAGGATAATAAACTACCCGTCATAATTTCAAAAGATCTAAAAGATGATGAGAAGGTAAAACTTATTGAGGTTCTTAAGGCTCACAAAAGTGCTCTAGCTTGGAAAATCTCCGACATTAAGGGAATTGACCCAAAGTTTTGTACACACAAAATTTTAATGGAGGATGATTACAAACCGGTGGTTCAAATGCAAAGAAGGGTCAACCCTAAAATACATGAGGTTAAATAAGACGAGGTCATCAAGCCTTCTTATGCCGGCTTGATTTACCCCATATCGAAAGCCTTGGTAGCCCGGTTCATTGCGTTCCTAAAAAAGGAGGGATGACCGTGGTGATGAATGATGACAATGAACTTATTCCAACCCGACTTGTGACCGGTTGGAGAGTTTGCATTGATTATAGGAAATTGAATGATGCCACTAGGAAGGACCATTTTCCCTTACCTTTTATGGATCAAATGCTTGAAAGGTTAGCGGGGAATGAGTTCTATTGCTTCTTAGATGGATTTTCCGGGTACTTTCAAATCCCGATTGACCCACAAGACCAAGAAAAGACCACCCCCACCTTTTACTTGCCCTATGGACCTTGCCTACAAAAGAATCCTTTTGGTCTTTGTACTGCACCGTGGACCATACAATGTGCAATGACGGCCATATTCTATGACATGAATATAGAAAACCATGGAGTAATATAATGGATGACAAATCGGTAATTTGGGATAAATTATCAAAGTGCCTTGAGATAAACTAGATAAAAGCTTAAGTCGATGTGACAGAAACAATCTTGAGCTTATCAGAATGGGGACAATGCCAATTCATGGTACAAGAGGGAAAAGTAATTATGGACAAAAAATTTCTAAAAGTTTGAATTAAAGTTGATAGGTGCAAAAGTCGAAGTGAAAGCTACATAACCTTACCCACCACAGTAAAAGGTTCTGAAGTTTTTTAGGTCATGCGGGTTTTTATCGAAGGTTCATTCAAGATTTTTCAAAAATTGCAAGACCCATGACTCATCTTTTGGAAAAAGAAACTCCTTTTGTCTTTTCGGATGAGTGTAAACAAGCTTTTAATGATCTTAGAAAGAAGTTGATTGAATCACCAATACTTGTTGTGCCTAATTGGGATTACGATTTTGAAATCATGTGTGATGCTAGTGACTTTGCTCTTGGAGCCGTTCTAGGTCAAAGAAAGGATAAACACTTTCATCCTATTCACTATGCGAGTAAGACTATGACAGGGGCTCAACTTCATTACACTACAACCGAAAAGGAAATGCTAGCCGTAGTATATGCCTTAGAGAAGTTTCGACCCTATCTAGTCTTATCGAGCCATAGTGTATACGGATCAATCCGGCATCTTAAGTACCTAAAGGCGTAAGCAAGATGCTAAGTCAGGGGGGTTTACTTAGTGGATACCTTTTACTCCAAGAGTTCAATCTTGAAATAAGGGACAAAAAAGGAGCCGAGAATGTAGCCGCCGATCACCTTTCTAGACTCGAGAACCCTCACAAGAGTGAACTTGAAAAGAAGGATATAACCGAATCCTTTCCTTTAGAGTCACTAGGGAAAGTTGAAGAGGTCAAAGAGATTAATGTGAATGATAATGTGCTTAATGAGAATGAAAATGTTGTTGAAAATAATGTGCTTAACAATGTGAATATGCTTAGTGATAATACCACGCCATGGTTCGCCCGACTAGCGAACTACCATGCGGGTAATTTTGTTAAAAAGGAATGAGTTCCAAAAAAGAAAAAGTTTTTTCAGAGAAGCTAACCAAATTATTGGATGAACCATACATTTTAAGATTTGTGCGGACCAAGTCATTAGACGATGTGTTTTTGGCAAAGAGGCTAATGAGATTCTCATGGCTTGTCACAACGTACCTACGGGAGGCCATCATAGTGCCAATTACACCCTTGTAAAGTTTTGACTCCGTGATTCTTTTGGCCCACCATCTATAAAGAGTGCATTCAACTTGGTTAAAATTGTGATGCTTGTCAAAGAACAAGGCAAAATACTCTCAAGAGATGACATGCCACAGAATGCAATACAAGTTTGTGAGATCTTTGATTTGTGGGGATTGTATTTCATGGTCCATTTCCATCAAGAGGGGGAAAAAAGTACAATCTAGTTTCGGTGGACTAATTGTCCTAAAATGGGTGGAAGCTAAGGCTTTACCTACTAATGAGGCTCGTGTTGTTTTGTAAGTTCTTGAAAAGTCCTTTTTTGCTAGATTTTGGAACCCCTCGTGCTATAATAAGCAATAGAGGCACACATTTTTTGTAATGACCAATTTTAGGCAAAGGTCATGGCAAAGTATGGTGTGACTCATCGTCTTCGACTCCTTACCGACCCACAACGAGTGGCATCAATGTTGAGGTTTCAAATAGGGGAATTAAAAGGATTTTAGAAAGAACCATAGTGAGAATAAGTGTTCTTGGAGTGATAAGAGCTTGACGATGCTACTATGGGGCTTTCCGAACCGCCTACAAAACACCTATAGATGTTAAAATCCTTAAAGGATTGGTTTACGGAAAAGCTTGCCATCTCCCTATTGAGTTGGAACATAAAGCTTTTTGGGCCCTTAAGCAAACTAATTTAGACCTTAATCTTGCGGGTAAAAATAGAAAGTCACAAATCAATGAGCTTAACGAATTAAGGGATGAAGCTTATGAGAATTCTTTGCTTTATAAGGAAAACAAAAAGGTACATGATTCCAATGATAAAAACCGAGTTTTTAAGTTGGGATCAAGTGCTTTCTTTTACTCAAGACTCAAGATTTTCTCAAGGAAGCTTAAATCTCGATGGTCTGAGACCATTTACGATTGCTAAATGTTTACCCATATGGACAATGAACTTCTCAAAAGGATGGTCCAAATTTAAAGTCAATGTCATAGGGTGAACACTATTTTTTGGAGAGGATGTACTACATGAGATTATCTTAGATGTTAAGACCGACCCTCCAAGATAACCTAGTATTGGGAAATGAGTCAGCCTAGGGGACTCTATATAAAGCAAGCCTTCGTGGGAGGCACCCCATTCTCATACCTTTTTTTTTCTTCTTTGCATCCCCAAGGACAAATCATTCGTGGGCGAGTAGAGCTTGTACTCGGATTAACAAAACTAAGCCTTTATAAGTTGTATATGAGCTAACAAATGAAAATGATGATAGGAGCCTTTGTTCTTTTTCGTTCTTGTGGTTGTTTTGTGTTTGTTTGTCTAGTTTCCGGATTATGGAAATCATGGTTCAAAATTGGGGAAGAACAAAGCAATGCCCACAATTTCCATTGATGGTCACAATCTTCTCTCATAAAGTGGGAAATTCTTAACCTTGTCTTTATCGAACTAACATCATTCATTTTGCATGACTCCTTAGAGAATTTTGTTTACATTCCATTTTGACCCTTATTTTTTTTAAACATTGCGACATGTTTCAGTTTTAGTTTGGGGAAGGATATCTTCGATATTGACTTGCACTTTACGCAACCTGTTGAACCATTTTGAATTACCTTTTTGTGAAAAAGTAAAAATTTTTAAAATTTTTTGCATACAATAAAGCTTATAGTTTGGGGAAAAACACCACTTATATTGTAATACCGTTGGTGAGAAATAGAGTTAGAATTTTGACTTGACCGGGTGAAAATGCCCATAGGCTAGTTCTTTAACTACCTTTTGTGGGGCTAAGCTTTCACAAGTCCTATTGGCATTGGATTTTTAAAAATGTGAAGAACAAGATATGATGTATTAAATATAAGTGAATTTGCTTAAGCAAGGTTATATTTGGAAAACCTAAAAGCTTATATAATGATTATGTTGTTTATTAACTCCCACAAGCTCTTAACATACCCAATCATACGGCTCTTTTTAATTTAACTAAGTCAACCAATGTCTTTAGAAAAATCTACATTTTGAAAAGTAATTCATTTATTATGTAAGTAAGATTTTTGGTTTCAAATTTATAAGTTGATTTTCTAAAGTGAAATTTTTCCATTCATCAAAAATATAATTATAAAAAGAATGCCAATGAAGCATTTCTAATGCAAAAGCATTATTTTTCGTGCCAATGAAGCATTCGCAAAAATAGAATAATAAAAGCTATATATAGTTTTTAATCGTTGGCGTATCCATGTTGAGAGTGAGACTCGGATGGGGTCGCAACTAAGGATTAAATCTATATACGTGGAATCAAGGTTCGTAGGCATTCATCACTAGGGAGCGCGGCCTAGGTGATGATTGCAACTAAGGGACTTTGGATTCTAGGCTTTGTAGGAAAAAGGTGTTGTCGCGATAACCCACAAACGTTAGCAGCGGAGTGGGGGTTCGAACTAAGAACACCGGTTGTTGATGCGATATCCTATTTGGGAGAAAGGCCTAAGTAGGGGTTCGAACTAAGAACAACATTCCTATTGCAAAAAAAAAAATAATAAATTATAGTATATGAAAAAAATAAAAGAATGGTTAAAAATTTCATTTTCTCAAATCAATTTATAAGTTTTGTTTCCTAA
>BQNB010172517.1:0-13455 GCA_026074375.1 Tanacetum coccineum
AGGTAATCATTCAAGAAGAATTTTTTACATCTAATTGCCATATTTCATATTCATGAAATCAAGTATGGTAATTAATACCTTTGTTCATTTTAACGCTTGCAAGGAAAATAAGTTTCAATCATAGTCAATCGCTTGAGTATAAGTAAAACCCTTACCACTAGGTGTGCGTTTAAATGTGTGTACATTTTTGTCCGTATTAGTCTTCTCCCAGAAGAACCAATTTAACCTCTCAGTCTTACCGATTGGTAAAAGATCAATCAAATTCCAAAAATGATTTTCTTTCATGGACTACATCTCAACATTCATTATGTTGTTCGCTAGTGCATTCAGAAGGTTGTGAAAGAAAAGACTTTCTCTAAAAACAGATGCTCCCACTTGCTTCTTGTAAGAGGAGACTTTCTCCAAAAATGCAGCAAGTCGAGCAACAATAAAATTGTTCACGTTTGGGAGGTATAATATATGCTGACAGTTCTTGACTCTAGTTTGCTAATAGCACGCTTAACGTGGTCTTAACAAATTCAGAACTTAAGTTAAGACTGAATGGGAGTCTTCCCATTCCATAACCTAATGGTGTCTTAGTTGCCTTCTTGGTTGGAACCATATAGAGTAAACACGTGGCTTACTCAATTCTGTTAACCTTGATAAGATTGGAGGTAGGGTAGTTAAAGTTATCAAAAATCAAACAATATTAACAGAGTTTGATTTTACACATCAGACATACCATAGCGATGTGGTATTATATGAGTGATAGAATTGTAAGATAGTACCACAATTTCTTAGATAACCTAATACCATTTAGCTCACATACTTGCCAATTTGTTCAAACATAATGGCATTAACAGTAAATTCATGCCAATTGCATGCTATAACGTAGAAGTCTTAGAGAAGTTCAAGGACTTTATGTACATGTCTTAACTAGAAGACATAACACGTTAATCGCTAACATTACGTTATACGTCTTTGAACATTTCAATGACTTCATGTACATGTCGTGACTAGGAGACATGACAAGTCAATTGCTTACTTTATATGTCTTTGAACAGTTCAAGGACCTAATGTTCATGTCTTAACAAGAAGAAATAAACATATTAAATAAAGTATTATTAAATGTCAACTCTTGGTTTCAACAGTCTTTTCAAGTTAATTACATACTTCTTATTGATGTCTTTACAAGAAGACATAATCATATTGGTTAAACCTTTTAGTAAATATGATGAAGTAGGTATTCATTATTTCTTGACACTAGTTCTAAGTAGGGAGACATACACGAGGTGTATAAGTCCTAGTAGAATATTAGCTTTCTTACCATGTGGCTAAGAAAAACCATAAGTCATATTGTTATATGTTGTACCTTGCACACAATTAAGATTTCTCCCACGTGTGCACGGCACAACATCAAGAATTTATACAAACAAGTGAGCAGGCCATTATGAATTTCAAGTTATGCCGTTTGGTTTGACAAACACACTTGCCGTATTCATGGACCTTATGAATCGGGTGTGCAAACCATATTTGGATACATTCGTAATTGTCTTTATCGACGATATTTTGATATATTCAAAGAACAAGCAAGAGTACGAAGAGCACCTTAAGCTAATCTTAGAATTGCTTAAGAAAGAGGAGTTGTATGCCAAGTTTTCCAAATGTGAATTTTGGATTCCTAAAGTATAGTTTCTAGGTCACGTGATTGATAGTAAGGGTATTCACGTGGATCCCGCCAAGATCGAATCCATTAAATATTGGGCATCTCCTAAGTCGCCAACAGTGATTCGTCAATTTTTAGGTCTTGTTGGGTATTATCGAAGATTCATTGAAGGGTTTTCGAAGATCGCCAAACCGATGACCAAGCTCACCCAGAAGAAGGTCAAGTTTGTTTGGGGTGATAAACAAGAAGCAGCTTTTCAACCGTTAAAGCAGAAGTTGTGCAGTGCACCAATCTTGGCCTTACCTGAAGGAAGCGAAGATTTTATCACATACTGCGATGCTTCAAAGAAGGGTTTGGGCGCTGTGTTAATGCAAGAGAAAATGTGATTGCTTATGCATTACGCCAACTGAAGATTCATGAGAAGAATTATACGACTCACGATTTGGAACTTGGAGCAGTAGTGTTCGCTCTCAAGATTTGGAGGCACTACCTGTATGGAACCAAGTGCACGGTGTTTACTGATCATAAGAGTCTACAACACATTCTTAATCAGAAAGAGTTGAACATAAGGCAACGACGTTGGTTGGAGTTGCTCAGTGATTACGATTGTGAGATTCGATATCACCCAGGAAATGTAAACGTTGTTGCTGATGCACTAAGCAGGAAGGAGAGAGATCAACCATTAAGATTTCGAGCCTTAGTCATGACTATTGGCTTGGATCTTCCCAAATAAATCTTGAATGCTCAGACTGAAGCACGAAAACCAAAGAACATCAAGAACGAAGATGTTGGAGGAATGTTGGTTGAAAACGCTAAAAATCTAGAGGCGATTAGGACGGAAAAGTTGTAACCCCGTACGGATGGAACTCTATGCCTCAATGGCAGGAGTTGGCTACCCTGTTATGGCGATTTGCGGACTGTGATCATGCACGAGTCCCACAAATGAAAATACTCTATACATCCGGGTTCTGACAAGATGTACCAAGATATGAAGAAGCTATATTGGTGGCCCAATATGAAAGCCGACATCGCCACCTATGTTAGTGATTGCAGTTTTATACACAATAAAATATACTATAAAAATAATATTCCACAAGAGCAATTAAGAAAATTTCCTAAGGAAAATTCACTCTCAAAAATATATATAATATAATATATAATACGTATATTTAACCGGGTAAATATGATCACCCGGGTCGTTTCCCCAACGACTAGTGAAATTGAAACCTCGTTTAAGCTTGGATTCTGATTTGAATGAAGCACATATATTTTTGATAATCTATTTCTATTAAATAAAAAGCAACAATTAAAGGCAATTAAACAATTAAACAAACACGGGAAACAAATAAAACACGACGATTAAGCAAATAGACTAGAATTAAACCCTAAGATTGCAAACTAATTTTCTACACCTAAATTAGGATAAAAGAAAATTTTAAGAAAAATAAAAATATTTTTTAGATTATTTTTGAATTTTTATCAATTAAAAACTATTTAATTCTAATTAAATACTAAAAATAAAAAAATAGAAAATAATTGAAATTATATTTTTCCTAAGTAAAATAAGTGAAAATAAAATTTTAGAAAAAGGAATTACTATTTTTGGCTTTTTAGATTAAAAGATATGAATTATCTAAGAATTAAACTAATTAAAAATTATAAAAATAATAAATCTATTTAAAAATAAAATCCTAAATTTTTTATAAAAATTACTCTAAATAAAGAAAATGTGCAGAAATTTAATAAAAATAAAAGCCCTAATTTTTATCTTTTTAATAAACTTTAATAAATCTAATTAAAAGTTTAACCTAATTATTAATTAAAAATTAAAAACTAACTAACTATGACTAACTGAGGACTAACTATGAAAAACCTTAAAGGACTAATAGTGAAATCAAAGAGTCAAACGGGGAACTAACTGAGTTAACAAGAAAATATCAAAATTACAAAACCTACCCTGAGGTCAAGCTGGATTACACCCCAAGTCCCTTAAAGCCTAAAAATAAGTTGAGATTTAAAAAGTGCTTTTTAGGAAATACTTCAAAGAGCAAAGTTGGAGAATAAGCTGGCAAGAACAACTTTAACAAAAGCTATATGGAATGAAACCCACTGATAAGCTCAATTAAAGCTTATTTATAAGCTGTTTACAGAAACAAGGGCTTATCTTTGGTTTTTACTAAATTAGCTCTAAAAAGCTCAAATTAAGCTCAAAATGAGAAACAAAAGGAGATTTGGAAAGCCTATGATGTGCATGAGCTTATGATGAAAAGAGAAAGGAGCTAAAAAGTCATTTAAGCAACAAAAAGTGATGATAAAAGAAGCAAACTCAAACAATAAGCAAAAATGCACAAAATTCAATTAAGCTAAATTACCTAATAAGCTAAACTAGATTATGAGCTTTTGAGAACCTATAAAACTACTTTTTATCTATCTATTTAAGCAATAAAATCAACTACCTTAAGCTAGGATTCAAATTTTAAGAAACTAGTGTTCTAATCTACTGTTTTTGGCTTTTTAGCTTTTTGAGTGACTTTGCAGCTGAACTAAGCTAGGAAAATAAGCTAGAAAATAAAATGTAAATCTTAATCTATATTAAGCTATTACTAAACTATTAAATACTAAAAGATAAGATACTAAATCCTACAATTGCTGGCTTAAATTGGGGTTTAAATATCAGCAGTACTAACTAATGTTAGTACTGCTGGTGCAATTGGCTATACCACAAAGACCAAAATGCAGCCAAACTTAAGAGCTTTAGCTGCACTAGACACACTCTATCAAGTGTTTACGAACATAAAGCAAGCACAAATAAAGCCTAGAGATCCTAAAACAACTATAAGCAATCCTAATTTAAGCTAAAAAGTGCCCTGGTGCTGAGATGACAAATTAGGCTATAACTTTTTATATTTTGAAAATCTAACTCTAAAATCTCTTTGCCTAATGATTAATTAAGAAATCTAAGCTGTCTCAAAAGGTTTGCACAAAACTCTTGACTTTGGATAGTCAAAGTGGCTTATGCCAAACACTCCTTACCATTTTGACAAAAATGATTTAAAGCTTAAATTGCAAATCTAATTAATAAGTACTAGATACCAGACAAAAACTAGCTTATAAGTAACTTATTAATCATAAACTAACAACTGGATTTAGCTAAAACTTAAGATCTAAGAAATTACACTAATATTTTTTTGGTTTTTATGGATTATTAAGATAACTATGAAAAACTAAGATCTATTATGAATAGGCTAAAAACAGATGAAGATTAATAATTAATAAGCACAAGTAGAGAGAATTAAGCACTAATAAGCTAGTAGAATAAGCAAATAAGCAGTCCCAAAAGGGCAGCTACAAGCTCCCTAGCTTATTAATAAGCTAGGGTATAAGTCCATGGGATCTCTTCCAAAACTAAGATCCCCTTACACAAAAGCTCATAAGTCCACAAGTAAAGTATATTAAGTACTTAAGCTGATTTTAAGAGTAAAAGTATGATTAGGTATGGTTAAGCTCTATTATGAGCTTATATACTCATGAGAGCTGAATTGAGCTATAAAAAGGCTTATTTGTGAGCTTTAGCTAATATCAAATAAGAACAAATAAGAGCTTATGAATTAAAGGATTTTTGAGAGAATAGAAAACAACTGTATTCATTAATAAAAAGTTGATTACCAATACATAAAAGGAAAGTTACAAGATTTAAAACAAAAATTAAAGCTAGACATTGAAAATTAATGCTAAAACTCAATTCTAAGCTTAACGTGTGAATGTTGTGAATAGTGAGGGCCTTTTATAGCTTTGAGGAACATCTAAGGGCTTGCCTTGGATCCCAAGCCTTAATCAATCATCACCATTGGATTCTTTAATCATTGGAGAGTAAATGAGAGCCGTTTGATCATTTGTGTGTGATAGAGGATTGCCAGCATGTCATTCTTTGATGTGACATGTTAGTGCCTTCTTTTGTGAGTCGATTAGCACAAAAACCCATCACTTGTGTGCTTTCTCTATAGCTAACATGTAATCCTCACTTGAGTGATTAGTGAGAGCCCTTTGTTTCGACTAATTTCTCCTTGCTATCTTGTAAATGAGCACTTGAATCACCTATCTTGCCCATCAATTTTGGAAAGCCCTTTGTTCTTACCAGAGGGGTTGAAATGTAGGAACGATGAATAGTAAAAAGGATTTGGCGCCTTTTTACAACTGAAACTGGGTAATATAATTTTTAACTTTGGTTTCTAGTTATAAACTAGTTTCAGAAATTGCAAAACTGGCCCTTGTGGTTTATAAAAAGGAAGAGTTGGGCTAGGGTTTTGGGCTTATTGAATGGGCTTTTGGGCTTTTTGGTATCCGGGTAGGATTTTTAGGGTTTTTTAGGCCCAATAAGGCCTAGGGACTATTTTTGTATCTTTTGAAAAGTTAAGGGACATATTTGGATCATTTTGGGTCTTGTTGACTTTTGTTGACCATGATTTGACCACTTTGACTGAGGGTTTGACTTTTCTGGCTTCGGCTTTGAATTTTTGGCTTCTTTTTGTACTCTTCTGATTCTCGTGTCCGTGCTTGCTCGTTTTTGACTGTTTTCTTGTGATTTCTGATATATCTGTACCTGCATACACAAAACACAAATACAAGCATATTTTTGCCATTTTTGGACTGTTTTGGGTTTAGTTGAGTTATTTTAGGTATTAACGGATATGTGTATTTTACACTTATCAGATACCATTTTTGACCCCGATATCTCCACTTAGAGCCGGTGGCATCTCATCGGGATAGAACTTTCATGTGCTTTAATGTTTATCCAAATATTAATGAAAGCCCGATTGATATTTTCTCTTCTATTTACTCTCTCCAAGGACAAATGAATTCGGAGATCGAGTCAAGCTATGTGACTCGGTTACCAAAAACAAAGCGCTTCATGGGAGGCACCCCATGCTTATCCATTTTCTATTTTCTTTCTAGTTTCTAATGTGTTGTGAGGAGGCTTGTACTCTTCCGTTCTTTGTGTTTGTTGTTTTTACTTGTGACTGTTTGCAGGATAGGCCCAACTTTTCTGCCGATTTTTCACTTTTTCCCCATGCTAAGCTTAAAAGACAAGAAGACATTGCTAAGTAAGTCATGACACTAACAATACTCATAAATACTAATGTGTTACTTACTTTTCCCCCCAGCAAATCCTACCTTTTGTATCTCAAGATTTTACTTAAGTCATCTTACACGAAGGGCATCTTTAAGACTTTTGTTTGATACTTATTAAGATTCCAAAAAATAAAGGCGTAACGGTAAGAACGCAATAATTAGCTCCTAGCCTTTTCAAAGATCAAAGTGTCATCAAGATTAAAGTCCACATCGAGGCAACCAAAATTTGGCTTTTATTAGGCGGACTTAAGCAAGTTGCACCATTAGATTTCATATACCCTAAGCTCTTTAAGACATGAGATGGACAATCTTCATTTGCACCATATACCCTTAGGCTCTTTGAAGCCATATAAAATAAGAAAAAAAATAAGAATGATATTATTAAACCCTCAGTCCTTTAGAGTACAACATCGGCCACGCCTCGACAGTTAGATGTAGCAAACATATTTCGACTTTGGTATTTCCTCGACCTTTTAGAAGGTTGTAACATCGGTTGTGAGCCGGCAAGATACAGCAAACTTTTATCAATCTTGGATTATTATTGAATTCTACTTATCCCATATACCCTAAGGCTCTTTAAGGAATAAGCAAAAATATTTCTTTTTTATGTACTATAGTATGCCAAATTAAGTATCCTAATGTAGTCTCATCCTAATCACAAAGAACTAAAGAGAAAACTTCTCTATTAGCTAAATTATTAACCAAAAAACCATACAACTCTATTTATTAAACATTTACATATATAGGTGAAACAAGCTAATGGGAGAAAAAGCCACAATTAACACTTATGAGCTTGAAAGAAAACCAACTATTATACGTTTAATGTCATGACTTATAAATAACACTATCATTTCTTATTCTTCGCAATTTAAAATCTCTAAGAAAGAAATTCGCGAATACTTAGCCTATATAAAATCCAACTTGGCATTTTTAAAATCTACTTGAGATTAGCAACCAAGCCTACATTTCTAACGATTCAAAGTTCTAGCCATAGTTTAAAGTCTACGTGAGACTAGCACAAACTATCATCATTAATTGTTAAGGGAGAAAGCTAAAACTCTACACGTATGATTTTTTGCTATTTTTGTGGGAAAACGGGTACGTGAGAACAAAACAATAAGCAAGCAACATCAAATCGATAGATTCCCTTCCCCAAACTAAAACGAAACATTGTCCTCAATGTTTAAAGTCGGGACTCTACGTAAATCTAAGCCGTTTATGAATTATGCAAAGATAAACGTTAATCGATTATGATGAAGGGATATCAGATCTCCCCAAACTAATTTCACACAAAGGATGAGAAGCTCGAGTAGAACGGGATAAATCAACCAGACACGAGAGACTTCAAAGAATTTGTTGGGTCGATCCTACAAAAATCACAACAAACAAGCAACAAACATCGAGAAATCGGAAAGAGTACAAGCCTCTCTCAACACAACACATTAGATAAAAATAGAAAGAAAATAGAAAAGATAAGCATGGGGTGAACTCCCACGAAGCGGCTTGTTTTTGGTCACCGAGTCGCAAGCTCGACTCGATCCCTGAATTAATTTGTCCTTAGGGAGAGCAAATAGAAAACTTTCATTGAACATACCACTGGCTTATGAAACGTGACGATGCCGGGGTCAAAAACAAAATTTTCACTCCTAAAGGAGAAAATCAAAGGTGATTCCATGGTGTAAGGAAAATATGGAAGAAAAATCCAAATGATAATTGTGAAGGAATTGACATCTTCAACATTGCTTTGGTAGAAAGCTTCATTAAGCACAACATTCTTCATAACCAAAATGGGCTCAAAATTCAAACATTTATCTGGTGGTTCTGGCGGAGGTAGAAGAAATGACGGTTCTTTGAAAACTAAAAGAGTCCCGGAGGAAATGTTCTCTTTTAAATTCTCCTCCAATGTTACAAGATTTTTATCATGAATGGTATGATAAACTAGTATACCCGGTTTGAATACTTTGTCCTCGTTTCCGAGAGAATTCAAGGTAACACTAGCCGACAACTCCGCAGTGAAAGGCGAGTCGGAATCTAACAAAGGAGATGGTAAAATACTTGATTCGGAGGAATCAAATGAAACGGTTAAGTCCTTTTTAAAATCCTTTGGTTTGGAAAAATGATCATTAAAATCAATCGGATTATCAAAAGTGATTCTTATTGGCATGACAATAGTATGGATTGGAACATCACTTGAAACTTCATCTTCTTTTTCTTTGATTTCTTCAACTTCTTGAGGACGAGAAAGAAGTTTTGGTTTTTGATGTAAGTAAGTTGCCAAGAGACAAATTATCTTTTTCCTTATCGCAATTCGAGTCATCATTTTCCACACAAATCGGACCAACGAGAAAAACATCGGCGTCTTCCATGAACAAACCTTCTCTCCGGTGAGAGTAGGGGAAGTAGGATTGCTACTTGAAACTTCAAGGGTGGGAGGGAGGGTAAGATCAATTCCCGGTGGAATCGAATCTCTTTCAAGATAAGCTTCAAATTCACTTTCTTCCGGTGAAGTAAGTGTAAAGGAAGAAGAAGACTTAATCTCGGCATCCTTATCGTTCTCTTCAAAGAGAGGATTCACGTTGCTAGATTTGAAATTATCATCGAATTCGAAAAGAGGATTTGAGTAAACTTGAAAATTTACTTCATGAAAATCCTTCTTAAGAGTCGAATCATCATTACCCGGTGGTAACGAATCAAGAGGAGCAAGTTCATCGGCGAACTTCTCTAAATTATCACTAGTCTTCACCGGAGAAGAACTAGGAGGAAGAGTATTAGTGGTACTGCCACTAAACGGATCGTCTTTTGAAAAATCAATGATAGAAATGGCATGAACAAAATTCTTTTCCTTGTTTTTCTCAGATTTATCGGCATAATAAACAAGTTCTTCTTTTCCTACTCTTAAAGTCAAAGTTTCTTCGTACAAATCAATGAGAGCTTTTGCGGTGCGAAGGAAGGGTCTTCCTAAAATAATAGGCACTCTAGGGTCGGGCTCAAAATTAACCACCACAAAATCCGCAAGAAAAGTGAAACCATCAACTCTAACTACAACATCCTCGGCTATGCCCATCGGGTGAGTAATCGAACGATTGGCAAGCTCGAGTGTCATACGAGTAGGAGTCAAGGATACAGAAATATGTGATTGTAAGTAAGAAAAAAATGTATAAGTATTTAATGTAAGATTTAATTAAAGTTAATAAAAAAATGTAAATGTAAATTGTCTGCTCACGAGGGACAGATAATATGATTAAGACAACAAAAAGGAAAGCGCAGCCCCATAACTTATGACGAGCAAACCTGAGGGGGTGTATTCAAAGTTAATGAGGAATTTCCAATTGCCACATATTCAATATCAACGACGGATGAGATGTCATTAGATAGAACGAGTGTTATCGTTCCGTGAACAAATGCAGACAAGTTTCTGTTGAGAGACCGAATGGCTGAGAGGGTTGTGCATTGCATCACTGGGTCCATGATGTCGTCTTATCTCAATGTCAGCACTCAACATGTGATTCTGAGACAGCAAATGTATATGACCCGGTTTCTGCCTTAAGTTGTATGGAGGGGCTCTTTGTGTTAGACACTCCTTTTATCCATACATTTCTTTTTCATTCGTCTAACACTTCGATGCTTTCCCAGGAACGTCATTATTAACACCTTGTTGTGATTGTTCCAGTGTTAGCTCAATTTAGTCAGCATTATTCCCATTAATTTCATCTCCAATCATACTAAGGTTGCTATTCTAAACTCTTGGGATTATCCTTGGGTAGATCCCTCCGGTATCTGGTTGGAGTAGATAGATTGATTCCATAACCTAACACCTTATGACTTCAGAATCGTCGGTGACATTAGAATGTTGTTGGGTATAAGACTCATAACATAAAACCTTTTCTTACTGTTCGCAATTGAGGTCGCATATAGATCATACTACAAATGGTTCAAAAAGAAGTTATATGAAGAAGGCCCTGTTCAAGAATGTTTGTTGAGGTTGGGGGGAAGTTAATCCAAAGATGATGGCATGAGCTACAATGGTTCCTGTACAAGTAAGACACAGAAGAAGAATCCAAGCTTGGATGGAGGGTAGTACAAGTTTTAAGAAGAAAAGGACGTACCTCAGAAGACGCTTCAGCTTTAGTGAAGCGCCTTTGAAAAGGACTTTATTTGTATTATTATTGTTGTTTTGTACCTGATAGGGAACATTGTAAGTTAATTCCGTATGTCCACAGATTGGGGAGATTGTTAGCCCTAAAATATGGTGACTTAATCCGTGTAATTACATTTATATTACAGTCGTGTGGAGTTAGTTTAGTAGTCAAGCCCGGTTGAGAATGAGAGACTATAATATACCCCTCTCATACTTCCTATGAGGGGTAGAAGTTCACTTTTGTAAGGTGAAGTGTGTGTGTTTTCTCTCCAAAATGACATATTTCGCTTCAAATCAACCTGTCATATTTCTCTTCGAGCAAAATACGTATTTTTCACACAAAATCACCAAATCAACCTTATGTGACCTTTTACTGATTTTTTCTTGACAAATAGTAACTCGCTTTTATGCCTAGATATCTTGCTTAAACACATAAGTATAAACAGCATCTAAGCACAAAAATGTCCGGGGTGTTAGAGACTGCGTTTGAAGCAAGACAAAATAAACGTTACTGTAATACTCAACGGAATTTGATCTTGTTTAGCCACAAGAATCATACCAAATCTCACTTGTAGCCTAGATGCCTAAATTGTTAACATAAGATATCAGATCCTATGAACACACCGATCCGGAGGCATGGTTAAAGTGTTAATAGATGTATAGCCATTTTAAAATAAGAGAGAAAAGAGAAAGATGGATAAGACATATTGTTGTGGAGAGATGGTAGAGATAAAAAACCACACACTTAACCTTACAAAGTAAAAAACTTGCTACCCCTTCATATGAGTATGGATGGGGCTTCGTGGGGGTATTTAAGAGTAATTTATGAGTCCCGGGCTTGCTAGACTAACTTAAACCCAACACGACTATCATATGATTAATTTAATTCCGCATTAGTCACCATATTTTAAGGCTAAAGGAGACCAATGTATCACAACCCTATCAAATCCGTAATAACTATTAGATTCATGCCGCAAACAATTTATGAGATTAAAAGAGATCAAATGAGTAACTCCATGCATTCTAACGGTATCTTGTGGACAAGTTTTAATGACTTCTAACACCTTCATAACGCTACCTGAAAAAATGCCTAAAATGTTTAAACGCACTGGTTGGTGAAGTAAGTCACTAGGCTTTACCGGACACCAATAGACAAGATTGTTAAATCAATTACTGTGATTTATAAGAAAAATCAATACATGGCTAAGGACAATTAAGACAGGGGTGTGGATCGGTGGGCGGGGGGTAGCCTAAAATATACTGCTAACATTTGCATTCAACTGAACGCAATCTCACCGCTATTGGGACGGAACGTGTCCCCCGATATAAACCACAAAATTCTTCATATAGTCATGGAGAGGAATGCTATCCTAGATCCCAGACTCTTGGTATCGTATCTACACAATATCATACCCACATGGAGTAGGCAAAAAACAAATCCAAACTCAATCACAAGGAGACGATCATGCTCCATGGATGTCATACCAACAAAGTAGGCAAAACCAATACAACATCATACGACATGCAGCACATAAACATATAATAGCTACATAAAAGTCCATGCATCAATTAAAACCACATAATCACAGTAATTATAACATTTTAAAACATATTTTGCATCATTTCCATCCCAAGAAAACATAGTAAAATGGGACTATGAAACTCACCTGATGCTCAGCTACTTGATAAAATCTTGCACACAATCTAAACACAACAAAAACACAAGTTACACTCGGTTAGGCTAAATGCCCAAGCCAGTGTAACAATCATATGATGGACTTCTAAACCTTACACTAAGTTTATAATCCTTTATATACATCTTCCAAATCATTTTCATACTCTATATAACCTTAACCATTAACTTCTAACTTTTTTAGTTTCGGGCAGAAATTTATAGTCACTTCATGACCACAAATAAAATACTAAAACACTTAATTGATGGTTATATTTACATCTCATAGATGCCCAATGAGTTGTGAGCTACTGTGATTTTTGAGAAAAAATAATACTAAGTGGAACTATTTTATAAAAATTCATCATTACAAAGTACTCAGATTCGGATCTGAATGCACACCAAAACGTTTGACGTCCTTAAAAATACTTAGAAAATGTTTTATCGCTATCCCTTCGAACTGGAGTTAATAGACACCTAAAATATGACCCATGATTTTTGGCTAACCACAATTTGAACTTTAAGTAGGGGTTTTACTCCGCGAAATCAGACCCAAATCTTACCCGAATTTACTGTTTTGACAACTTTTCTTGCAAAAATTATTTGACTAACTTCCCGACCTCAAAACCTTTCGGGGCCGGACTTTTTGGAAACTAGACTCTCTGAACTTATCAATAGACATAAGATTCATAAAAAAAACGTCACCATCCTTGAGATATCCATCGAACAACATGAACTAAAATTCCGCTCAAACCTAATTCCTATTTAAACGAGATCCAACCCTAACCAATTACATCAATATGACCCTAATTAAACCCTAAACACTTCTAATTAAGTTTAACATTATAAATTTACAGATTTTTATGAACC
>BQNB010172519.1:0-13455 GCA_026074375.1 Tanacetum coccineum
AAAAATTATGTATGATAAATGGTTGGAAAGCTAAGGATATATACTTTTCAATGCCAAAAACGATGAGTCAGTTAAAGTTCCACACCAATATTTATACCCGTTTTACAAAAGCATGTGAAGTGTTCTAACTTACAGATTAGTGTAATAACACACCTGATATATCAAACAAATTACTAAACCAAGAAAAAACAAAAAAATACAAAAAAACAAAAAATAAGTTTTCGAAAGTATATGAAAGTGCCCCTCTATTGAAAGATAATTTAATGCTCATCACGATGGTGTAATTTATGTATCTTAACGTTTTGCGGTTTTTGCGATATGTAATTTTTAAAAATAAGAGTGAAAGTGTGTTTTAATTAAAAAACACAAAAGTAAGAAGTGGTGGTGGATGTTTTTTAAGGTTTAATCTTATCATTAAGTAAAATTAAATCTTAAATTAATCCTCATCATTAGATCAAACTCAAATGGATGGTAGAGATTTGTCCCTTGATGTGTTAGGAGAAACTAGTATGCAAATGAACTTTTCTCCATAGATTAGTACTACTACTCGTATCTCCTAAATAAAAATATCCATAAACTAGTTCTTATACAGTTATACACTTATACCTATGTATTTACATTACAATCAATGATCTTTGTCCCCACACGCTCTTATTTATAGATTTTTTTATCCTCTTATGTCCTCAAATCAATTAAGGAAACCATAGAAATCTTGGTTCTTAGTAGACATCTTCTTCAGTGACTCATAAGTGGTGATCATTGTAGTTGCTGAAATTAACATGGAATCCCATCTTGGCCCTAGCCCTATGTAACAAGCACTAAATCCACCTTCCTTAACCAAATTCCTTGCTGTCTGTCCAACACTTACCTTCCTGTTACTACGCTCACCTTCTAAAACTTGTGTTATTGTCTTAATAGTATCCAATGGCATTGTAACTAGCACTGATAGCCCACTCGCTATAGTTGCACTCAACCCTTGAACCGTTATCATAGAACCACCTCCAAAATGTCCGTATTTATTGAAACTGTAAGAATGGACACCACCATAAATTGCTCGATATGCCATTGAGTAAGAAGCCCACCATACAACGTTTGAAGGAGCATATGTTAAGATTGATACACCAAATCCTTTGTACAATCCCCTAACACCTTATCTTCGAATAATACTACGAAAAGCATCAATGCCTCCATTGTACATCATGCTCTTGACCAGTGGCGGAGCCAGGATCTTGGCATATAGGGGGCAAAAAAATTTTCTCCGAAAACAACTTCAAAAACCGCAGCTTTTTAGCAGTTTTTTAGTAGCGTTTTAGCACTTTTTAGCCGTTTTTAGTAGCATTTTAGCAGTTTTTAACAGTTTTTTAGCAGCTTTTAGCAACTTTTCAATAGCTTTTTCATATTTAGGCAGCCTTATCGGGGGCAATTTGAGATTTAGGATGGGGACAAACTAAAAATAAAGCCATAAAAATACAATTTTTGCACTAAAAAAAAAAATCGCCAGTTTATCGGGGGCAACGGCCCCCCCTATTTGCTACATGGCTCCGCCACTGCTCTTGACACCTTATCCACCTTGAACCATTAGTCTCTGGCTAACTACATCAATTGGTGTCCAAACCAACTGAGCAGCCATGGCTGCACTTAGTCCAGCTGCAGCATTCGCGATTGTAGTCGCTTTAACCTTAGAAAACCCCATTTTTTAAGTTGCACAACCAAGATTACTTTTGGTTATTTCTAGAGCACCCATATAAAGTGCTCTAGCAGGAATAATACCCATTAGTGATGTCCCAAATCCTCTATAGAAACCCTTAAACCCCTCGTGTCTTAATATCGACACAGTCATCTTAAAGCATGGTGTGTCTTTCAAGAGAACCTGTTGTCGTGTTTTCAACACGACAACAAGATATAACATACTTGAAACACCTAAAAACAAAGCGGCACCAAGGTAGAAAAACTTGGTTTTGTCGAGCATGTCCCAGTTAATATCAGCAGGAAGATTTATTTCGATCAATGAATCATCTTCCGCTACCCGTAAACTCATTTTCGAAGGTGGTGTCGAGTAGTGAGAAGTGTGGTGAGTGAACGATGTGATAAATATAAGAGAAAGGATGGGGCGGAAATAGACTTTGAGGCCAAGCGTTTTGGCCATTTGGTATGAGAGTTAAGATCAACATAGACCCATTATTTGTCATAGATCCAATGAATCAATCTCAACCATCTATTTTTTCATCAAAAATAAAAAAACACACTTTCCACCTCTTTTTTAAAAATAAAATATCTTACAAACGGTAAATCGTCACACGACAAAAAATACACCATCGCGACGAGTATTTTTTATCTTTCAGTAGACGGGTGACACGATATACTTTCGAGGAACTTTTTTTTGATTTTTTTTCAGTCACGAATTGCGAAAATCATATATGATTCGTATAACGAATCATATATGATTCGTATAACGAATCATATATGATTTCATAAAATCATATATGATTTCATAAAATCATATATGATTTCATAAATCATATATGATTTCATAAAATCGTATATGACTTCATAAAATCATAAAAAAAAGTTCGTCGAAAGTACATAGTGTCGCCCCTCTATAGAAAGATAATTTAATTCTCGTCGCGATGATATGTTTTGTTTTGCGTAACGATTAACAGTGTGTGAGATATTTAATTTTTAAAAAAGAGGTGGAAAGTGGGTTTTTTTTTTTGATGAAAAAATAAGTGGCTAGGATTGGTTCATTGGGTCTATGATAAATATTGGGTCTATATTGAACTTTTGGCCCTTGTTAAGACAAGATATTATTTGTGTATGCAAACCGATAAAAAACTCTGACCACTTTGTGACTTGATTCGCTAGTTATTGCATTTAATTTTAGTTTTTTGGGTTTGTCATTGTTTCGGCTTCTTTTTGTATGGTTTTAATTTTTATGTTGTTTTTAGCTATGTTTGTGCAATTAAATTATTAAACCGATGTTTGGATTTCAGAAGACGCAAAGTTAAAGGCATAGAAGGTCAATTCAGAGGCTGCTGGAGTAACCTCCACTAAAAATGGATTTCTCGGAGTTCTATAAGGATTTTAGAGGCTAAATTGAAGAGATCAGGTGCAAAACTCATGGGGCTTACAACTTCTTTCGTTCTGGAGCTCAGATTGGGGATAACTCCTTCTAAGGAGTTTCAGGCCCGTCAGTTCACCTAAAATTTTATAACAGTTTTTGGCATCATATTCATAAGGGTTTCCACTTGCTCATGATGTTTCTTGGAGCAAGTGGAGCCATCCTTGTGGGTGTGTGGTTAACCCCTTAGTGACTTCGTGAGTTCTTGTGAATGACTCACAAGACTAAGCATAGGTTTTTCATCGGTTGAGGCTTTGCATACTTATGGTTGTGTTTGTTTTGTTTGCTTTTATATATGCTTGGAATGCATATAACTTGAAAATGTTTTCATAAAACTAAAAATAAAACACAAACCAATTTTAGAAACTAAATTTTTGATTTAGTTTAAAGTTTAAATATGATTTGAAACTAAACACTTGTTTTTATATAAATAACACTAAATAAATGTTATGATTGTTATTTAATTTATGTATTGTTCAAACTAATATCTATTCCACCTAGGTTATATATATTAGTCATGAAAATAAACAACTTGACATATATAAAAACAAGTATTAGACTTAAGTTAAAAATAGTTTTTTTAACTTGTGCTACGAAGGACGGATGCATGCTTCCTCGTACACACTTTTAATCATGTATTTATCAAAACTTACACCCGTCACAAATTTAAGTCATTGCCGTCGCAATTGTTGAGATCGCACTTGCAATTACTTTTTGCCTATGCGTGAGACCTAGGTGAATTGTAACCCAATGTGATTATTATCTATGTGTGAGACATAGATATATTGCCTCGGCATGTTCTCTAGCATTGGATCGACTTAATCGAGTTAGAGCAGGTGAGGACCTTAGGCTGAGGCAAGATGGGACTAAACATGCAAGCCTGATATTGTTTCTCCGGTTACAAATGTCATGAGTCCCATATGGTCTAAGAATTGCACAAGTTTTTGTAGTTGGTGAACGTCACCTACCTATTAAATCTATCATTGCTAGCAGATCAACTGATGTGATGGTGGAACCTCAATGAGGATCTTAGCCTTTCGTAAAATTAATTGTTTTATATTATAAACTTGGGTAGTTAATTTTAAAAGGATAATGAACTTTGTAATTTCTATAATGAGCACTTATGCAACACAAACCATAAACAAGAGTTAGTTTCACTTTATTATGTAGAGGAAGCCAAACTAAGTCTTCTTTCCTTGTAAGAAAAAGACCTATTCCTATCCTTTCTACTTGTATGAGAAAGCTATAATAGGAACACTTGAATTTTCCAATCCTAATCAAAACTCAAAGCATACTTACTCGAGAAATCGTTTTGTCTTGTAAAAAGTCTAACGCTTAAGTACGGTTGCACATCTTATTTGGATGACTAGAGAACATGTATTCTATAGCCACCAAAATGATACATCAATAAAGCGTCAGACTGATGATTTTAATAATTAGAAAGGAAATCTTAATAAATCGTAGTAAGAGAAAAAGAAATTAATTACATGTTTTCTATTAGTTATTTCCATAACTCGATATTTTTTTCTAAGATTCAAACACACCCTTGAGGTAATGTATAAGCAGGAATAACATGCCGAAACTTCAGTTAAAGAAGGGCATTGATGGCTAGTACAACATATATATAAGTAGAACTTGAAGCACTTGACTCCCTCTCACATAACAAGATAATGTTGCAGATGATTTAATATAGTAGAAAAGTAAATAATTGCTCAAGCACTTTCATTGATATAGACAGACATATTTAATGTTGACTTATCCAGTTGGAGCAATACATATTACAACTGATATAGAACGCAATTAATGTTGTCTACAATTCAGCAGTGGAGCTATGAGCTTATCAACTTGTAAGTGACCCACTTTATTTCTAGCTGGTCTTGAAATAATACATTACTTTTCACATATGAAGCATCATAGTTTTATAAGAATCATTGCATATTATTCTATTAGATAACTTGTCGCTTTTCTGATGTCGCTGCCTAAAATGTTATCTATACAATGTATATGCATGATTGCTTATTAAACAATAAAGTTCTAGATATACTTGTAATGCAAATGTGATATAAGTTTGACTTAGATCATATCATATCTGTGACATTGTCATATATTCATACAAACAAACAAGAATTATGGTGGACTGATAACCCACTAGTCTCAGGATCATAACCTGACTCATAATATGCTCACTTGTTTGTATAAATACTTGATGTTGTGCCATGCACAAGTGGGAGAAATCCTAATTGTGTGTAAGGTACAACACATAACAATATGACTAATGGTTTTTCTTAATCGCGTGGTAAGAAAGCTAATATTCTACTAGGACTTATACACCTTGATGTATGTTGCCCTACTTAGAACTAGTGTCAAGAAATAATAAATACCTACTTCATCATATTAACTAAAAGGTTTAATCAATATGATTGTGTCTTCTTGTAAAGACATCAATAAGAAGTATGTAATTAACTTTTAATAGTTTGACGCCCAGAGTCCGGCGTCAATAATACTTTATGTTAATATCTTTGCATCTTTTAAAACATACACTAAAGTCCTTGAAGCTGTTCTAAGACCTAAAAGTAATCAATTGACATGTCATGTCTCCTTGTCACGACATGTACAAAGAATCATTGAAAAATGATCAAAGACTATAACTAATGTTAGCAATTCACGGTTATGTCTTCTATTTAAGACATGTACATAAAGTCCATGAACTCTCTAAGACTTCTACTTATGAGCGAGTTAAAGCATGCAATTGGCTTGAAAAACTGTTGGTGCATTAAAGTAGAACAAATTGGCAAGTATGTGAGCCAAAGGGTATTAGGTTATCTAAGGAATTATGATACTGTCTCATAATCCCATTACTCATTGAATACCACATCGCTATGGCATGTCTGATGTGTAAAATCAAATCTTGTAGATATTTGTTTCGATTTTTGATAACTTTATACCTACCCTACCTCTAACTTAAGCAAGGTTAATACCAAATTAGTAAGCCACGTGTTTAAACCTAATATCTGTTCAACCAAAAGGTAACTAAGACACCATCAAGGCTATTGAATGGGAAGACTCCCACTAAGTCCTTAACCTAAAGTTTTGAATTAGCTGAGATCACGTTAAGCGTGTTTTATTATCAAACAAGAGTCAAGAACTGTCAACCTACAATAATACATCCCAAACGAGAACAATTTATGTTTTCTCGACTGCTGCGTATATTGAGAAAGTCTCCTCTACATCGAAGCAAGTGGAAGCATCAATTTTTGGAGAAAGTGTCTTCTTACACAACTTTCTGAATGCACTACTAACGATATAATAAATGTTAAGATATAGTTCCATGAAAGGAAATCATTTTGGAATTGATTGATCTTTCACTAATCTCGGAAAGACTGAGAGCAAAATGGTTCTTCTAAGAGAAGACTCATAGGACAAAAAATGTACAACAATTAAACGGCACGCTTGCGATAAGGGTTTTACTAATACTCAAACATTGAGCTATGATTAAGAGCTTCTTTCCTTTCAAGCCGTTAAATTAAAAAGAATTAATTACCAATAACTTGATTTTATGAATGAAGAAAATATGGAAATTGGATGTCAAAACTCCATCTTCGATGATTACCTTTGCGAGACGTTGTGTAATCAAGGGTATATGAACCAAGTTATACTTTAGAAATGTGCAAGCTATATAAATCCAAAGGATTAGAGCATGCATCTAGGAGCTAGAATCTTAAGTTTAAATCAATAATTTGATTTTGATTGAAACAAAGAGATCTCTTGATACACACCTAAAGCTAGTCGGATGCATTATGTTTTAGTTCTATTTCTTATATCATATAGTGTCAACATATAGAAATAATATTTCTCCTAATCTAGAATTTTAATCCTTAGTATGGGAATAATATTTCTAATCGATAAATATAAGAGAATAAAACAAGTAACCTTGAGCAACATTTTACTAAAGATAAACATACACGATTAATAAGTCTAACACAACATGATACATCATTGAGAAAAACTCAAGTTCTATCTCGCCTGGTGAGTTAAACACATGTTTGAAAACGTTTGGTTCAGCTAAAGGTTTCATTATGTATGTCATGATATGTATTAGACTAATTGTAACACTTGCATGAATGCAAGATGAACCTAAAACCATAGTATCTAAGTGAAAGTCATTAGACTACTATAAAAGGAACATTCTAAAGGCCTACAAAGGACTAAAGACATGTTCATAGTTTATGAATTTTAATAACGAGATTAGTGTTGAGTTTATACACTAATGCTTATTTTGATTGAGATGATTCTCAATCCTAGTCATAGCAGGATTTTCATCATAAATGATAATATTGCTGACTGGACATGCTTGATTGAAAGCATTGCTACGCTATTCATTAAAGAATAAGAATACTTCACAGTTTAGGAAGCTGTTAAAAAGACTGTCTCATATAGGTGGTTTTGCTTGCTTCAAACAACCTATGTAATGTATTAAGGCGATTCTAGTATTATTGTATTAGCACTTGAACGCACATATACAAAATGACAATCATCTTATTATTCAAAACCTTCACTGCTTATGAGTTTTGAAACAAGTATTCTCAAAGGTCACTCAAGATGACAACTAAGTGGTAAACTTTTACAAAGTAAAGTCTTTTACCCAAACATTTTTAATCAATGTTAGGAACATTGAACTTTGACTTGCTAGTAGTCTCATGTATATCTGTTTTTAGTATTTGGATAATGGAACATTAAGCAGTTGTATTAAATAATGAATTGATATACCTGGTATGATCGTCTTCATTTATACAACTGTGTTCTACAATTAGGCATATTAATTTCATGAATATTTATTTATTCTAAAATCGTTCATATGTCAGTTAATGATACGGGAGCATCATTTAATTAAGGCCAAATAAGAGTGATTGGTCATATTCATATAGTATAATATTAAAGGATAATATCAGCCAAACTCATATGTTTTCATTGGATAAACTTGTACGAAGATTTGGGGGGAATTGTGTTGGGGGTGAATTTCGGGATGGTTTGCCCAACCCACGAGTATTCACTACATGTGATCATACCGTCAATTAGTGAAACCCCGTAAGTTGGTTAGTCTCTTAACCTCATACTTAAGATGCAAGTAATGTTTTTGTTGTGTGTGGAACTCAATCTTAGATATGGTTCAACGCTGACTTGTTGAAGGCTGCTATAAAGGCCATTTTCACAGGGAATATGAAACACATAACAGACACGTGCAGTCAAAAGAGGAAATTGTTTCCTCACATGTTTATAGAGTAAGATAATACTGGGCCCCCTCGATGATTTGAACAGATGTATGTTGTAGCCGCACCCAAATGTAATTAAGATGATACTTAATTAATTTGGTAATCTAGTTCAATGTCTATATCGAGAAACAGAATTGTTAAACACAAGAATGACTTATGATTCATGTCAAATGTTTAACATAGTATCTGCAACAAAAGGATGATTGATATCTAAACCATTTAAAATAAGATGTTTAAGAAACTATCCTCATATGTTTTTGGGGGCATTGACGTGTTGCTAGACACTAACATTTGCTTGTATAAAAATTAGCTTGATTATTATGGCGACAAGCAAGTGGGAGGCTGTTTGGAGTAGTGGCTCTGTCATAATAAATAATTATATGGCTAGACACATATGAGCCTATGGGGTCACACACATATACACTGAGGTACCATTTTATATATCGTGTTTATTGTATTTACGGTATATAAATAACCTACGTAACTCGGGATCAATATTGGGCTTCTAATAAATAAGTAGTGTACTATATTTATTGGACTTGAAAAGTTTAAGAAAGCCCACCTAACACCCCTAGGGTGGCAGGACCACTATAGAGAACAAAAGGAAATATCAATAATTTTGGTTAATAAATATAAGGATATCTCTCATTAATTGAATACAATTACCATAAATCTTCCCCTCTTTTCTCTTATAAATACACGACACACAAACACATACAGGTTAAGTGTTTTTTTGTTTTTCTTGATCCAACCTTTGAAACTAGTTTATTCAAAGGTATTTTATAAGGTTACGGGGTTAAGACTAGCATCAATTTGGTATACAAGGAAGTGTAGTGTGGATACATCATAGAGGTGATCTCCATTGATCACTTTGTTTCATTGGAAGTGTTGTGTTTTTAGTGAAAGGACACTCATTTGATGCTATCGATCACGGCAACAAAGGTACTCAACTTTTTCTGTTTTTAACTTTGATTGATCATATGACTCCAAGGACCGTTGATAGTGCTAGTTTCGCTGCATTTAAGTGTTGATTTATATAATAATCATTTAATTCAGCACCTATAGTGGTATCACGAGCCATTATATGATGTCATATGATCATCTTGTATGCATAAAAATGGCTAAAACGTGTGTTTTGATGGATTCAAAAGGAAGATTTTAAATCAGCCCCTAGGGCCTATTTTTTGAAAATAATTCGACCCAAATAGGGTCTTATGATCTGGTATTTTTGAAAGTGTTACATCACTAGTAGAAAGCAAATAGCGATTTATTTACTTTCCTACTCTCTTAGAATGCCTACAAGTAGCAATGTACTTAGGTATTCAACAGAGTATAAAAGTTTCTATTATTGTAGATGAGGGACTAACCATCCATGCTTTCATTAACTTGAACATTAAGCATGCAATTCCTCCTTTATCGATCGCCTACAACAAGGGTTGTTTAGGCACATATAATGAATGAAACGAGTATCCAATGAAAAAAATACCTAGAGACATTCTAGTAAATTTATCACATATTGCGGTTTATTGAGAATTCTTCTTATTAACATTTAAAACTCATACATCGTCTTGGCAAGTGCAAGATGCCATTATTTTGGTAGCTATAGACAAAATGTTCTCTAGTTACACAAAGTATTTTTTCTTTCATGTATTTCATAACCGAAAAAGGGTAATGAAAGATTATAAGTGAGTTTAAATATAATGAGAAAATTTCGATTGTAATCCTAATCTTAGTTTGTTAAGCAAGTAAAAGAGATATGAGTAAGTCTCATCTTATTACCAGAAAAAGAGACTAAGTTTGTTCTTTTAAGAAAACAAACTTTGCGTTTAACGAATTATGTTGTAAAGCAATAACACAATTATTCAGAACATAGAAAGTTTAATTTTATTATTTTCGATAATTAAATTCTTAAAAGAATTAACTACCCAATTAATTACTAATAAAACTAAGATCCAACTTGACCTCCCACTTATTAGCGGAGTTCGGGCAAGAGGTAAGCGATGTGAGTTGATTGCATTGAAATGCAAATCATATTTTTATAAGACACGTGACTTTAGTAACACATATAGTAATGTCATGTACATGTTTTGTCTCATCTTATGCCTCGGGTCCAAGGTCCATACCCCAGCATCAACGATTTAAGTCCAACCAAAAAGAACTGCAAAAATTGACAAAGAACCGTAACCTAGTGAAAAAAATTGACCTATGAGGTTTGGAAAGGCCCTAAGGTCTGACCAAGGAGGTCAAACCAAATGCACATGTTCTTAGTTTGGCTTGCATAGACTTAAAATTTCACATAAGGTAATACACCATAAGTATTATTAAAACATTGAGTCAAACCGTGTACAAAAAGCATGCCCTAAACATCCCTTTGTAGCACAAGTTAAGAAAAATAATTTGATTAACTATCTGTATTTTAATTTGCTAAAATCGCGGGAAAACATTAAAAATTGACCAAACCCTATATTGTACTCTTACACGTGTCCAAAAACACAAGTTCTTCCAATAATTGCCTCATATGCCGAAGCAAGTAGTGGCACGGGAAAAGATTAAAGGTCAATTGAACCCTAGAAAACCATTAAAGCCATGGTCAAAAAGGTCATGGTCAGTAGTGATTCATCATTGATAAGAGCATAAAAACTTTAAATTTCAAGAAAACAAGTTTCATAGTTTAATGTCCGTATTTATTTGTCCAAAAATAAATTTTACAAATAACACATATGTGGAAACCGTAGAGGGGGGGGGGGTGAATACGTTTTCCTTTAAAAACTTTAAATCTTTTGTATCAATTACCCGATCAAGTTTGACGCAATATGAGAAGTGTCGATAATAGGTTAACAATAGCTAACACATATTCTAACAATATAACCACACATACAATATTTAGTACAAAGAACTACACAACCTTAACTAACAATATATACACAACCATTCACACAATCATAAGCACAATGCAAGTATAAAAGTAAAGCGGTAAATGTAAAGAAATAAGTAAAGCGAAAGGTAAAAGAAAATGCAAACCAACACGGTGATTTATAGTGGTTCGGTCACGAAGCTCCTCTTCGCCCTACTCCACTCCCCGAGTATCCAACTCGAGAGTTACTTCACTAATCAACAAGCTCCCTTTCGGCGGAGAAAACCTTATACCAATGCTTACATTATTTTCCGACACTAAGCTAGATGTCGAGTCCTTCTTCGGGTACAACCAAACCCGTTATGTTTTATGGCCCAACATAACAAACCTTGTGTTTTATGGCCTAAACACATAAACCGCGTCGCTTACAATATTTTCCGACACTAAGCTAAATGTCGAGTCCTAATCTTAGCTAGAACCAATCTACCACCCACACTTGTATTTTGAGGACTAAAATACTAACCGACACACCATCAACCCTTCCGAATTTATACACCATTCGGATCTACACACTACTAAAGATTGGAAGACATGGACTCGATCTATATGTAACAAATGTTACAAATGGACTAACTAGACTACATAACTTCGTATCTTGACGATGACGAAAGTTCTTCTCTTGCACTTGAGGGAAGAAGGAAATGATAGAAGATTGGATCACATTTAAACAAGATTAAACAAGTTAAATGATCAAAGATTTAGAGAGATTTAGTGAGATCTAGAGAGAGAAAGAACTGAAAGAAATTCGTGCAAAAGGGTTATAAAAATAGTTGGAGGTGACCCACTATTTATAGGAGCTGAAAAACTGTCTGTCAGGAAACGGCGGTCCCAGATATATTAGGGGGCCGCCGATATTTAAGGGGGCCGCCGGCCTATTTAAGGGACCGCCCCGACAGACGCTCCTGTTTTTGTCTTCTTGTGGTGAAATGTTTATCTGGTGAAAGTGACACTTGTTTTAGGGGGAAATGACCAGATTTTGAAATTTAAATAATTACCCAAATAAGAACATTTCTTTATAATTCAAAAATAATTTGTCTAAATAATTTTTGAGAAATAGTTTTGTTATATTTACAAAAATATAAAGTTTAAGACAAAAACTTATTTCTTTGATCATCCTACAAGTTTAATGTTGTTTGTACATACCTTATGTGATTTACGTCGGGTGTAAACCAATGTCCGTTTTGATGCATACTTGAGACGTCGAGAGATGTTGATGCATGTATGCATTGATGATTTGTGATTACAAGTAACTTGCAAACAAATGTCGGTGTTGATGTAGACTTGAGACGTCGAGAGATGTAGATGCATGTATGCATTGATGATTTGTGATTACGAGTAACTTGCGCACTTTATGTTACGTATTACAAGTCACATGTTTGTCATCACCAAAACATAAAGAGATCATATAGATTAAATATCGTAATATTTGCACTAACAATCTCCCCCTTTTTGATGATGACAAACTATGTAAACTATAACACATAGTAAAGTTTAAAAGTTAGTCGTTTACACTCCCTTCTCTCCCTTTTGTCGAAGCAAAAAGGTAATATGTGAATATGGGACGAAGATATGAGAAGATGGTATGTATTTCGGGTATATGCGTTAGAGGAATGAGAAGAAGATAGGTGCTTCGAGTATATAGGATTGAGGAGAAGATATGAAAAATAAAGGTGAAGGTGATTGTGTGTTTCTTGGATAGTTTAGAAAATGTCATGAGAGATGAGAGGTAGACAAGAGAAGAAGGTAGGTACTTCAAGTATATAAGTTGAAGTTATGAGAAGAGGACCTTAAGGTTGAGGGTGATTTTGAAGTAGAGCAGGTGAAGTATTTGGAGTATGAATGAACCCTTCATTGTGTTTGACAATCTCCAATCCTATCTTCTAATAAAGTGAGTTTACATCATCCTAGTGAAGTCTTCTATCATCATAGTTTAACCAACTTCATGCTATTTACCTACATATCTCCTAACTCCCCATTGCTCATTGTGTCCCCATGATAATATCATTCCTTGTATATTGACTCTAACGGATCCATGGATCAAATAAATTACCATCGATGCTCAAGAAGTTCGATACAATTTAAATGAGTAGAGCGCTTGCAAGTGCTCCCCCTCGGTGTATGCTCCCCCTTGTTTGGGGAACCAAGGAATCAAG
>BQNB010172520.1:0-13454 GCA_026074375.1 Tanacetum coccineum
TTGTTTCGGTGATAACTCATGCCTTGGATAACATTATTCCCGGTCTCACTTTACTCCTTTTTTCAATCATACTTAGAACTTCTACTCTATCTAATGGAGTATTCCTGGGTAGATCCCTCTGGTTCTGGCTGGATCATGGAACGAGAATACCTAACCTTAACCGCCTTATAACTCCTTGAGAAACAACAGTTGGTCGGTCTTTGGGTATTGCCATGAAGATCCATAAAACCATTATAAAATCAATCAACGTGTCTGAGAAATCATTTATGACACATTGAGAGTTTTTAGAGTTACCAAAAAGTTCCCCCTACACATATGCACCATATTATGAAAGAGTTTTGCACATGCGAGGTTTGGGAACACACTTATAGATTGAAGATCATATCCATATTAAGCTTTATTGATCACTTTTTAATTACTATTCTCCCCCTCAAAAATTGCATATGAGTTGACAATTTTTGGAAATATTAGTGAATTAAAAACAAGATAATGTCCGGTAATTCACATGAGTCTAACTAAGTATTGGGAGAACATGAGAGCATGCAGAATGAATCTTATTATTATACTCCCCCTCAATAAAAGATTAGAGTGAAAACTTGGAGTGGGAGTTTGTTGAGCACACAATTTTAAAAGATTTTGAAAATTTCTTTTTAAAAATATCTTGAAAAATTGTGCTCAACAGGAAAATGATTTTATATTTATCTTATTAAATATCATTTCCTTGGTGCTTCTCTTGAGCATTCACAAACTTTGAATGTTTGTATGACATTGCTCAAGACCGAGAAGATATGAACTTCCCGTTGTTTAGGATAAATGTACATAAATGAACATTTTTCTTTCTTTAGAGATCGAGTCCTAAGTTGACATTTACTTACAAGTCGTTAGAGAAAAATTTGAAGAGACATGTTTTGAAAACATTTGAAACTCTCGCTCGAACTTCATTTATACACCCGTGTTAATATCAATCAACATTTCTAGGTGCGTAAATGTTATCGACTTACGAGAGACATGTCGGAGAAGATTATTTTTGGTATTTTTGAAATTTTTTGATTTTATAGTTTGTTTTTCAAGATTTTATATTTTTGTATTTTCTTTTTCTTGGTTTTATATTTTTGTATTTTCTTTTTCAAAAATATTTATAAATCAAAATAAAGAGAAATAATACACAAAAATGTTACTAAAGTTTGCCCAAATGTTCACCTAAGTTACTAAAGTTTTTTTCGTTACAAAAAGGTTACTCAAGTATACAAGTGAATTTTTTTAAGGGTAAATAGGCCAAATAATAAGCCTCTTTGAAAAGGTTTAGTAACCCAAAAAATAAATCCGTATACTTGAGTAGCCTCTTTGTAACTGTTTTAAAGGTTGAGTAACCCAAATGATAAATCCGTATACTTGAGTAACCCTTTTGTAACGGAAAAAACTTTAGTAACTTAGGTGAACATTTTGGAAAACTTTAGTAACATATTTTTGTATACAAGTCGAAGTTTCCATCAGCATTGATGGTTGGTGCTAGAGTTGAAGTAGATGAAGTTGAATCTTGTTGTTATTGACGTTTATCAGATGCATCAGCAGTAGTAACAACGGAAGAATTTGAAACAACTTGATTTTCTTCATTGACTTTGAAACAACTCTATCATTGACTTTATGATTATCATTATATTCTGCTGCAGGAACCTCTGTTCACGTTGTGGTGCGAGGCTTGAACCGTTGTGTTCAAACATCATTGTCTTTTGATCAGTTATGAATCCACTTCAACACTGGTTTCTGAGATATCAGCTTTTCAGCAACCACACTCTGAGATTATATGGCTTGACATTATTAGATGTGCCTGCATTTAAATCAAAACTTTGTTCCTTCTGAACATTAATTGATGTACCTGCACTTAAGTCCAGAGTTTGTTTGCATTCATGAATATTAGGGATATCTACATTTGAACCATGTGTGAGTTCACTGGCATCCTTGCTTGTACAAGAAGCGGGTATCTTTCCTGTAGGAACCCACCTAAGACCAACAGTTTTGAAAATTCTACCCGTGGGTTTCCACCTAAGATCAGATCTAGGAGATGTTTTCTCATACACAGTGGAAGTCTTATTAGGATAAAATCTATGTCCTTTGAAGATCTGCCTTAGAGGTTTCTGAGTATGACATTTATGTTTGACGGGTTTGTTACTGTTTCTAGTCTTGTTGGATTAAATCTTAGCACGAGAATTCACTTCTTTTGGGAAGTTTGTTATACAAGCATCATGATTTGCATTAAAGACACACTTATGACATGTAGAACAAACAAAGTGTTTGAAATATAAGAAAGAATTAGAATTCTTAGAGTGATCTGCTATGGGCATAACCATTTTCGTTACACAACTACTCTTGGGTACATGCAAGCTCCTAGTTGAGTGATTAGTGCTCCTAGGTTTTGGTTTGCTATCATCAGCAGTGCTTTGAAACCTAGCAGAAGGCATCACACCAGTTTTTGAGTTCCTATCTCTTTCTTGTGTCTTTTTTCTAGCTTCATCTAGATAGTGATTATGAACCATGTCATTTGAACTAAATCTTGGCATGTTCTTAGAACTATTCCTAGATTCGCTAGATGCAATCATATGATCAGGTTTTGCAAAAACGGATTCTCTTCTCTTAGGCAAATAGTGTTGAGTTACTGGTCTTGACAAATTGTTATTCACATCAACTTGGGAGGCAAACCGTGGTTTTGACATTTGAGGCCTTTCAGATTTAAACGCATTCGGTTGTCTAACAACTGATTGGTTTCTTAGTGATTGTAAAACTGGTTTCCCCAAGACTGATGTTTTAGCAAACTTAGTATCTACACTATTTCCTCTTAACTTCCTTAAGTCATTTTTTAAAGCAGCAATTGCAAAAATCTTTTCCTGAATCTGAGCTTTTAAATCAGCATTATTAGCAAGCAAAGAAGTTGTCTATTCTATAGTCTTAGATCTCGTAATTTTAATAGAATCATACAAATCTTTGTAATGCTTTTTCAAAGTCTCATTTTCTTAAGTAATTTAGCCACATTATGTTCTAATTCGATGTTCATTGTTTCAAGTACATCAATTTCCTTTTTAATCTTGGCTTTATTACTTGTTTCATTCAAAATTTGACCATGTTGCCCCGATTTTAAAGCTTGATTTTGATATTTAAGTTCAAGAGCAATACAATGTGCTTCCATTCTTGAAAAATCTTTTTGAAATTGGGCAACAGTCTTTTTAAGTAAAATATTTTCGGACTCAAGAGATTGACTTGAAAATTCAGTTGTCTTATTATCAAGTGATGAATCAAGCGTAGAACTTTTAACTTAACATTGTTCAGTATACTGGTCAACCCTACCTTCAGTAATGATTTTAGGTTTCTCAGTATGCTGTTGTCTTGTAGCAAAGCTATTACATTCAGCAGTCAATTGTACCTCAACCATTGGCTCTTCGTCATATATGGGTCTGATGTCTGGATTATCAGCATCTGCATCATTCCCAGATCTACTGCTTGTATTTTGCTTTTCTAATTATGTCTCACTGCTTTTTGTAACAACTAAACTAACATCTAATGCTTTACCCATGTCGACCTTTCCCTCTTAAATAGTGGGCGGTGGATATCTTGAAGTAATGACAGACCTAAAGAGTGCCATAGCTTTGTTGAGCCTTTCAAGTGGATCATCGATCGGAAGAAATGATGGTACCTTTTCTTCTAGCATCTGCTGTAGCTCTCTCAATTGTGGATTTAAATTCAAAGATTCTATTAAATTTTGATGTGTGAAATGATAAGCAAGGATCGTTTTAGTGAATGGTGATTATGAGAATGGAGTTCAAGTTCACGGGATTTTACAATTCTATGATTTAAACCGTGAAATAAATGGTTCTTTCGCAGGATTTTACTAAATCAAGAAGAAACTGTGAAAATTAAATAAAGTTTAAGTCTTTGAGAAATTCAGTGTATAAATCACCTAAGGTAATGGTATAAATCTCCTTTAGACATTGTATAAAAAACGCCCTTTAAGACTTCGTATAAAAAGCGCCCTTTAAGACTGCGTATAAAAAGCTGGAACGTATAAATAGCTAGATCGTATAAATCGCTGGATCGTATAAATCGTTGGATCGTATAAATCTTAAAATCGTAAAATTTAAATTTTAAACAAATATAAAATATTAGCAATCGCTCGCTCTTTTCTGCATCATACTTCATCTTTCTTCAAAAAAATAATCGTAGAGTGTATGGTTTTTTTCGGTTTTGATGAGGGATTGTTTTCCAACGAATACCGAGCAGTGTGATGATCGTCTCACAATCGCGATTCTATTGGAATATGTTATATGACCCGCGAACGACGAAACTCGAAACCAAAAAAAACAAAACTTAAACGTTTAAACTTCCAAGTCTGTTACACGAATTCTTCTAGATGCATATTTCGCTCAAAGAGCATTTGTCATACATGTTTCACACACTTAAATGAATTCGGGCAGAGTTTTGTTAAGAGCGTTGGGTACCGACGACGCTTTTGTCCGTCGGCTGTTACGCGTGCGGCGTTACTAGGTTACCGTCGAAGTGAAATTCGACGACGGCGTTGAGTGGCCAAGTTAATCACCAACGCCTCGTTGAGGTTTGTTTGTTTTAAAAAAAAATTGTGTTTTAAATAATTTGAAAAATGGCCTATCCTTAGCGGAGTTTTTTTTTATTCATATTATTTTTTGTTTTAAAAACAGCCAAGGATACGGGCTTAGTTTTTTTTTTTTTTTTTTTTTAAAATAGCCCAAACTGCTAGTTTTTTTAAAAAAATAAAAAAAAATTTCTAAATATTTTTACCCACTATATATGTATCTCCATTTCCATACTAAAGCACTTACATTCATCTGAATCCTTTTACAAATATAGAATGGCGTTCCGACCTTTCCCAGATGATGGATGTTTTGGAACCTCCGTAACGCGCCGGCACGATGGTTCCGAGGTCTACCCTCGAATTCTCAATTCCCCGGCTTTCGTAGCCAAGCTCCTATGATCCCAGCAGCAAACAAAGCTTTTTTTCAATCTCTAACTCACGCTTTGTCTTGCATTCAAAACAAAACTTTCACGCAAAACATACAACAAATTCCACCACAACGAAACAACAGCCTGAATCTTCAAACTCAATTTCAAACAAAACCCGACTCCTCAACCCAAAGAACCCGAGTTAAACGCGCGGCCAAAGATCAAAAGGAAAAGGTGCCGATCCGACGGGTGACGTTTACTACTTTTCGTTGGTTACCTCGGACGAGGGAGAAACGTTACTTGCCGATGAGTTTTCGTCTGCGTGTTATCACGAGAGATCGTACGTCGGCCGCGGTCACAAGCGAGTGTTTCGTTGCGGTATCTGAGGAACCGAACAACGAAGACGACTCTGACGAGTAGTTTTTTTTAATAAAATTCGAATGTTTTAGTTTTAAGTTTGTGTAATTTTTTTTCCGGTTGTTATTTTTTTTATGAATTGTAATATTAATTTTTAGTGAATGAAAATGAATTTATTTAGTTTTAAAAGTGATGAAAAAAAATAAAATAGTGGGTCCCAAAAAGTGGTGTTATTGAGTTATGGTTACCTGGGTTTTTTTGGATGTGAATGTGAATGTGAAAAAACTGACGTGGCGGCTCAAAACTTGGTGTTACCAAGTTATGGTACCTAGAGCTCTAATGTTTCGCTTAATTAGTAACCCTTGTTTGACATATTTCGCACAGAATCAATTATTATTATCATATTTCGCCTGATAGTTTTTAATATTTCGCCTTGACATTATGTTTATTGTAAATATTTCGCTTTCATTGTTAGTACATAATTTCATCAGAACCTTGAACCTGCATATTTCGCTTACATCAAACATACATGTTTCGCCTGTACTTTTGTGGTCCACAAGAATAGAAGACACCGATCCAAGATTTTAGGAGATGTGTTTTTTCCTTTGTCCTTGTGCTTTGTTTTAAACCACGAAATAAGCTCTAAAATTTGTTTAGAACAAATAAGCCATGAAATTTTAAGCTAAAAATAAGCTTCTAACCATGTAATAGCCACGTTAAGTGCTGTGAAGAGCTTGTAATTAAAGTGTTAGAGAAAGATGAATAAAATAAGCTACGAAAAAAGTTTAACAAAGACCTACTATCTATTTGACAAAGAAAAAGTAGAAGCTTTTTGAAGAAGATAAGCTAAAAAACTATGACACGAAATATCTTACTTAAGAAACAAAGAAAGTAATAACTAAACTAATAACCCAAATAATCCATATCATATACACAACAACAGAAGTAATCGAGACATCATTTAGGCAATTTATTTATTAATAGCAATATCGTGTTAGCCAAAATATTGTAATCGAGACATCAGTAAGCCCAAAATGTTAGATAAGCATATTTAACCAAAACAATAAAAGAGAGAAGAAAAAACAAATAAGCTGTAAGAAGGAATAAGCCAGGAAATAAGCTGTGCCGAATAAGTAATTAAACCACAAATAATCACCAATCCACCCGTGGCCCTTGATACCACATGTTAGCCTATCAAATCCACATCAAACACACGAAAAATAATGAAAAAACTAGAAAGATTTTAGAGAGAGAGAGAGAGGAGAGAAAAAGGAAGAATGGTTGATTACTAGAAAGAAAGAAATGAGAACCAACACCCTTCTAACATGCTAGGAGGGTTGTATTTATACTACAAAGAGTATGGACTCCTTGTTGGGTCGTTTGGGCCTTTAATGGACCGAACTAATGGGCTTTATCCTGACAACTAGGCCCAATTAGCTTAAATGAATTCTCGTAAACTATGTTTTCCTATACAAGGCTCGGGAATATATAATGACCATCACCCTCACTTTATATAAAAACGCGGCTAACATAACATGTGATCAAGCTTAACTCACAAAACTCATACCTACCACTTCTTTGGTCTTTGTGGCCGACCAAATGAGAAGAAGCAACAAACCATCACCTTATTTTGGTAAGATTCTCACTATGCAACATCAAAGGCACTTTAGACCATGCCTTAAGTGTTTTTGAAAAAGGAAGAAGTAACTAGCTATTTTCTCACACACATACACTTAACAAAAAACTGTTCTCTCCTTCCTTTCTCTCTCTTGGCCACGACACAACACCAACAACATAACAAGATTTGGTTTTGATCTTTTACTAGTATTTTACAAAGAAGATTTGGTGAAAGGTTTTGGTTTATAATCAAGGGTTTCATTAGTTGGTGTTCTTGGGTTATTAATTTGTAAAATTTGCTAAGTCCATCTCATCTCATCATCTTGCTAAGGTGTTCATCCTCATCTCATGTTTTCTTTTCATACATATACTTTATATCATCACTACATACATGTAAATATATCATCACCATGTTTGTGTAAATTGTTTTTCTAAAAGAAACTAGCAAAAATCTTAAATGTGTTCTTGAATAAATAATATGTAATGGATGTTAAAAATATAGATCTACACTTAATATACATGTTCTTGTCATTTTATATATTATTTGATGATAATATGGTTGTTGTTAAAAAGATTGTTTATAAAATAAGACTAGTTAAAAAGTTATCATATGATTATATTCTTGTATTATTTTGATTGTTCTTGATAAATTGGTGAAAGAGATTAGGTTAATATGGAGTTGTTGTTTTGTTGGTGAAATGATGAAAATTGGTAGAAGGGAATAGGTTAGTATAGAGTTGTGATTTGTTGGTGAAATAAAGTGGTAAAATAGAAATTTTGCTGGTAAGAATAGTTTTTAGCATGTTTCGGATAGTAGGTCTTGGCTTGGATAGCCGAGGGCTTGAAAAATAGAAAGTAGACTTAAATACCTTCGCGTAGATATAAAATTCATTAAAATCTGACTTAAAACGAATAAGTTATGACTATTTGAAATTTAGGTAAAAACTAATCATTTTTCGGAAAAACTTCTTAAATAAAAATACATTATGATCAGAATCTCCGGTCGCGTTTTTGACCCATTTCTGGTCCGAGCCGAGAGAAACTCTTAAAAGACTTTTCGCAGTCCTTGGTCTTACCTTTAAAAGTAGTACCGCGTCGTGAATCCTTATGACAAAGAAGTTACGACCTTTCGAAGTTTGACTAAAAACTAAATTTTTATATAATTTCCAGCAACTATTTTCTCATAAAAAGTGAGTTGTTCGGATAAATTAAATGATATTTTTGAGCGTTTTGGAGTTCGAATGAGCTATAAAGTCCTAAAAAAAGTTGTAGTATTATCTAAATACTTTCTATACGAGTCGGGAGTTTTTCCAAAACATGTTTAGAAGCAAGTGAGTTATGATTTAGTAAAGTTGGGTACTTGGAAACTATTGTAAAGTATATAAACATGAAAATAAAATAGCGAACTTGACGTAAAGCTTATTTTGACTTGAAAAACTAAAACGCAAACGTGTAGGTGGTGATATAAGGTTATAAATATACATTTGAATCACTTCACTTCATTTTCATAATTCTAAATCGACCCGTTATTAATTAGGTCGCGTTTCGGAACTGTTGTGACTTTCCACTTGATTAATTTATTCCTGAATCACTACTTTCACTTAAGGTGAGTTTATAGCCCCGCTTTAACTTGTTTATCACTATTTTACAAATCTCGAAGTGAGATACATTGCTTGTTTTACTTTTGGACGCAAGTACCTTTTAAATGATTACGGATTAGCCTAAGTAGCGATAACCCACTATGCCCACTATCATGAACCGTTAATTACTTTGTGTAAGCGCGAGTGTTATAAATAGATCTATTGGGGTTGACATCCCCGTTCGGGTAAGTAGCACTTACTAGTTTCGGAGGTATCGATCTAACAAACGTATACCATGTCGGACTTTAGGTGTTGCGGGTTGAACACCTACTCGCACAATTTACTTTGCATACATAACTTTGTTGTAGCTTCGGTGTCATGACCTTAGCACAATCGTAATTACTTTTTGTGATATTGTATGTGTTACAATTATCACACACTTGAAAAATTGCGGTCCAACCTTATACTTACTTAAACCTATGAACTCACAAACTTTATGTTGACATTTTTAAGCATGTATTTCTCAAGTGCTTAACTTGTAATGACGTTATTGAAGTGCATTGGAGTCATCATACATCAAGACTATTTTTCATGGATTTTATCTTGCACTAAATTATTCTCGTTGTATTAAAACTATGATTTCTTTTGATGCAAACTCATGGGACCACTTGTTTAAACTTATTTATTTTTAAATGTATCAACGAGGTTATCTTTTAAACGACCCATATAGAGGTCGTTCTCTTATATTTTGTGCTTATGTATTATGAAGTAACACCCCCGGTTACCTTTCCGCTGCCATATTTTTGGGGGTGTTACAGCTTTGCATCTCAAGTAAAGCATATCCCATAACAAGAAATGATTCGTTTACGACAAAGTGATCTTTGACTTATTTTTACCAATAAGGGAGTAAGACCCGTTACGTGATTATGATCAATGTAAATCCAGATTAAGGTCAAATGAATACTTTAGTTTGATGCTATAATGAAAGTATGTTCATACTAGGTTTAGAAAGAAGTTTCGGCCTTGGCTAGAGGCGTTTGGTTTTGTTGAAAAACAAAAAGATTCGTTTTTGCTCCTCTCTAAGTCTAAACCTCATTTGGAGTATTCTTAAATACTCAAATATCATATACATGCCTTTATTAAAGTTTCCACATGTGTCGGGTAAGAGTAAAGCCGACATTGCAAAATCCATAAAAACGAACTTCGCGAGTGGCGCGATGGCCATGCGGCGCCAGTTTCACAAATTTGTTTTTCTGGATTTTGGCTATCATTTGTTATTTTACGTTTTGCGAACGTTTATTGTCATCGCTAAAACATAAAGGAGATCCTAGTCAATGTTGCACCAACAATCTCCCCCTTTTTGATGATGACAAATAAAATTTCGAAGGCAAATAAAATTACAAACATAGCGAAGATGAAGACCGACGTTGATATAGCTTGCGTCTTGATCCTGGCCTTGTAATTTGGTGAAGCTTGAACTTGGTCTTCACTGAGCTTTAGTAGCTTATCTTCTCCCCTGTAAGCTCTAGCTCTTTGCTTTCTTTCTCTCCTTTTTGTCAAATCAAAAAGGCGGGATCTTAGTCTTACATTTAAAAGGTTGATATCTTTATAGAGGTAGAGACTAGATATCTTGACACGTGCTCCTCCTAGATCGTTGCTCCCCCTTGTTTCAAGATGGGGATCCATAGGTCAAGAGCATCACCTTCGAGGTGTTCTTGGCTATAACTAGCAACAAGAAACTACAAAACAACACAAGCAACAAGCATATATGCATGATCAAGTCCAAAATGGGTTAGCTTACCATTTGAAAGGGAAACCTGGATTAGTAGATATATGACCATAAATATGTATTTATCAAAACGTGTTGCATAACATCATTTAATTTATGGATAATTCATACATCTATATTGAAAGCACTATATTAGTACTTTGTCATAAAAGCACTATTCTAGTGCATTGCTCAAAAGGTAAGATTCTACTTATTTAAGCACTCATAGGTTCCTATTTTCTAGAAGTCATTTACTTTCCCTTTCCCTTTGTCATTCATTTTGATCTTTTCATCCTCCAACTTCCTATTCATCTTGGATATGATATCAAGAAGCATCTTTAGGCTATGATGAATAGACAAGAGCATCTCTCTTGACTTCATTCTTGCTTCTTTAAGAGCATTCATCATATGAGTTGTGTTTTCACAACAAATAAAGTGCTCATGCTCATTCAACCTTGGGCTCAAGGGTTCCTTGACCTTGTCCCGAATTTCACTTTCCGCAAAATCTCTTAAGATAAACTCAAACATTATCCTTTCATCACCTTCATATCCTTTCATGGTTTCAATTTTCCTTTTCAAATTCTTTGAGCTTTCCCTCATTTCTCCTTAATTCACGGACTCCTCTGAATTCGACATTTTCTATTTTGTGAATTTGTGCATGGTTAGTTAATTATATATGGTACACTCTTCTATCACATCTTGTCCTTTCTCTTCTTCTTATTCCTCTTCTTGCAACATCAATCCTAATCCTAGCCTAAGATGATTAAATTGATCTTTTTCCAATGGTTTTGTTAAAATGTTTGCAACATTTTCTTCTAAAGGGATTTTATCTATAGTGACATGCTTTTTGGCTACATATCTTTCAAAAAGTGGTGTCTTATTTCTATGTGCTTCGTTCAAGGGTAATCAATGGGACTTGATGTTAGATTGATAGCACATTTGTCATCACATAATATTGGAACCTCATTTAACATGATGTTATAGTCCAAAAATGCTTGCTTCATCAATAACGCTTGTTGACAAGCCCTTTCGGCCGCCACATAATCGGTTTCGGTTATGGAGTTAGCAAGTGATATTTGCTTCTTTGAAAACTATGATGTTAAGCAAGATCCCACAAATGTGCAAATTCCAATTGTGCTTTTTCTATCAACAACATCACCCGCATGATCCGAATTGACATATACCAATACATTTACCCCCGTGTCCTTTGGATACCAGAGACCTAAGTGTTGTGTTCCCTTAACATACTTAAATATTCACATAACCACTTCTAAATGGGATATCTTAGGATCTTCTTGGAATCTAGAGCAAAGGCAAACACTAAACATTATATCTGGTCTATTAGCGGTGAGGTAAAGAAAACTACCTATCATTCCCCTATACTTAGTGCTATTAACAGATTCATTATCTTTATCTAAAGTGAGGACTCTTTTCCTACACATTAGAGTTTTGGTGATTTTGGAGTTTTCCAAACCAAATTTCTTAAGCATCTCTCCAATGTACTTTGATTGATTGAAAAATATTCCATCATTCATTTGCTTAATTTGTAATCCTAAGAAGAAGCTAAGCTCACCCATCATGCTCATTTCAAATTCATCATGCATCAATTTAGAAAAATCATCGCAAAGCGATTGACAAGTAGACCCAAATATGATATCATCAACGTAAATTTGAATAATGATGAGATGTGAATCCTTTATTTTAGTGAATAAGGTGTTGTCTACTATTCCTATTTTATATCGTTATTTATGAGGAAGGATTGTAATTTATCGTACCAAGCTTTAGGAGTTTGTTTAAGTCAATACAAGCCCATTTTAAGCTTATAAACGTGATTTGGTTTTTGAAAATCAACAAAACCGGGAGGTTGTGCAACATACACTTCCTCATCGATGACTCCATTTAGAAAAGCACTCTTTACATCCATTTAATTTTTTTTGAACATATAACAACTTGCAATGCAAGTAAAAATCTAATTGACTCTAATCTAGCAACTAAGGCATAGGTTTCGTCATAATCAATACCATCTTGTTGATTATAGCCTTATGCTACTAATCTTGCCTTATTCCTACATACTACACCATTTTCATCTAACTTATTTCTAAATACCCATTTAGTTCCTATTACCGTGCGACCTACCGAATAAAGAACAAGATCTCAAACATCATTACGTACGAATTGATCAAGTTCCTCTTGCATTGCCACTATCCAACTTTCATCCTTGATGGCGTCCTGAATGTTCTTGGGTTCTATGGTTGAAACAAATGCAAAGAAATTACTTCTATCTTGGGCATGTGACCTAAGAGTCCTATGAACAACCAACACCCTTTCCATAGCATGGAAAGGGTTTAATTACTCCTATCTAGGCCAGCCATGGGCTTTGTCCATGGGCTCTTCCTAATCTAGCCTTTTAAGATTCCAAATATTACTTAACGAGCTATCTAATGATATTAATGAAAGTGACTGGTACTTTCTTATTCCTAACAGGCATTCATTAAATATGACATTAAGTGATTCCTTAATTTTCAAAGTTTCTTTATTAAGTACTATGTATGCCTTTGATGTTTGTGAGTATCCTAAGAAGAAGCCATTATAGGAAATTGAGTCCTTTGAGACAGGGTTTTCTAATGATTGGGATATAATGCATTTGCATCCAAAAAACTTAAAGTATTCTAGGGAAGTCTTCCTACCTCTAAGTATTTCAAATGGTGTCTTATTAATAGTCTTCCTAATCAAAACCCTATTAAGTATATGTCATGACACCAAAATCTTTGTGGGATGAATTGTTTATTTAACATTATACGACTCATTTGTTGCAAAGTTCGATTCTTCCTTTCAACAACCCCATTAGATTAAGGAGTACGAGGTGCCAAAAGTTATAAGAAATTCCATGTTTGTCACAAAAGACTCCGAATTGAACTTCATTACCAAATTCTCTACCATGATCCATTCAAATTGAGACAATCAAGCGGTCAAGTAGGTTTTGTAGACTTTACCTAATACCTTAAATTTATCACAAGCTTCATTTTAGTTTTTAGAAATAATGTCCATGTATATCTTGAGTAATCGTCTACTATTACCAAAGTGTAAAAATTACCACCGTTGGTTTGAATATATCAAGGACCAATCAAATCCATATGTAAGAGTTCTAATACTCTTGTTAGAAAAAC
>BQNB010172521.1:0-13454 GCA_026074375.1 Tanacetum coccineum
GTTTTGTGGTTTTATCCAAATCTGCCCAAGTGTATTTTTTAGTTTTAAGTTTTTAAAAGTCCATTTTTCATTCTCAAATTTAGATAAGCTCTAGTTAGTATTAAGTCTTGAAAATTGGTGCACAAGTAGATTTTGGGGTAATTTTAATCTGTTTTAACTTATTTTACATTTTAGTCAAATTATACTAGCTTAATTAGGTCTGCAAAATTGCTATTTGTCTTTTAAAGAAAACTAAAAAAGGGCATTCTGTGTAATCAGCACTCTTCAAGTAGCTTTTTAGGAGCTTAATTGAGTTTCAAACTCAAATCTTTTTGTGGATTTTTATAGTTTGATATATAAGCTTGATTTGTTCTGTTCATCATTTAGCCATAATGTTCCATTAGGTTGCTTATTTTTAAGCTCAAAGTTGCTTGTAGGGCCTTTTTAAACTGTTTCTGTCTATTTGCTTTTAGTGCTTATCTGCTTATTTCAGTTTGTTTTCTTGGCTTATTCTTGCTCCTTAATGCTTGTTAGATATAGTTGTAATCTGGTTGTGCTTATTTATCTTTTCTTAATGCTTATTTAGTTTTAAAAAATATTCTAGCAGCCTTAAGTGTTAATATAGCAGTACTAACTTATAAGTTAGTACTGCTGACTTTAACAGCTTATTTTTGTGCTTATTTGTGGTTTCTAAAAAAATTGTTTTTATTAAAAGTGCTTATTTTTAAGTCCTTAAAAAAGTTGTGAAAAAAATGGCAAATAAAAACATTTGGGAGTAGGGGAAGTCCCAAGTGAGCAGGACTCGAACTCGGGACCTCAACCCCACTCACCAAACGTTTTAACACACACACCCCACACCACTAGCTCCCTTGGGTCTTTTCTGTCAGCCCTTCACCCCATTATTCTCTTAACTACATTTTGGGCCTTTATTCTTAATTATAAGCCGTAGCTTGTTTGGGCTTTTTCTTAGCTTATTTGATAAGCTGGCTTAACCAGCTTATTTTTCCTGCATTCCTCATAAGATTTAGGACTTTTGCTAATTTTTTCAGATTTTTCCAACTTTATTTGTTATTTTAAACATTTTTCGTAGTTTAAATTTTTTAAAAGTCATTTAAAAATAGTTAAATTATTCAGAAAAATACAAAAAAATAGTTTTTAGTTTTAGAATTAATATTTTGAGTTTTACAAATTTTAAAAACATTTTTATCATTTTTAGATTTTAAATTTCATTTTTAGCTTTTTAATTTAAATTTAGAAATTAGTTTTTAATTATAAAAGTAGTGAAAAATATTTTTCTGAGTTATTATCATATTTTAGACTTTTCTAAAATAGAAAATTATTTTTTAGAATTTTTAGGGATTAATTTGTCATTTTTTAGGATTTTAAATAGATTAAATAGGTTTTTAATTCATAAAAAATTAATAAAAAGTCAAAAAAATATAATTCCTTTTTAGAAAATTTTCTTTTGTCATTTTAGAGGTTTAGAAACTAAGTTTGCATTTTTAGGGTTTAATTTTGACTTAGTTGATAATTTAGACGCGTTTTTAGGATTCCCGTTTGCGTTTTTAGTTTAAATTTGTGTGCCTTAATTGTTTTTAGTGTAGATTGCATTAATTTTCTCGTAGAATTAGAAAACCAATCAAAATCTTGTTGAATTCAAACATCAAATATCAAACCGACTCTCGACTTTCCATTGCATTCCTCGTCGGGAAACGACCCGGGAGATTTTTGATTTTACTTTGGATAAAAGTAATTTCGTTAAATCTTTTGGAATTCTTATCATTGACATTTTTGACTCTTATTATATTTATATATTCATTATATATTTATATTATATATAAAGGGTTAAATGCATACGTGTCAATTTTTGGCGCCGGTGCCAGAGAGGAGTGTAAGCGGTTGTCGTTTCAACGTTTGACAATTAGTGCTTTGAAGATCCTTCCTTGTGAAGTTATTTTCTTTATAAAAATACAAAAATATTTTTCATTTTCTTTTATTAGTATATAAAAACAAGAAAAATCAAAAATATAAAATCATTGTCTTTAATAATGAATAAAAACCATCATCAAATCAATACTCTTAACTTTGAGTATTTCCATTTATAAGTTCTCAAACAAAAGATTTAAAACATACCTTTGTGTCACTTGTGAAGTACGGCTCACCTTTAATTGATTAACGAACTATAAGAGGGGTATAAGGAGGGTTGTTCCGAGGAACTACGACCCTAAATGAGAAGGTTTTTAATAGCTTCGCGCTTTCCCGCTCCTCCGCTCCTTTGTGCATTTTTCTCTTAGAGAGCTACCGTGAAGCAAGTTGATTATTGGTTTAAGTTATTCGGTCTCATTTTTTCTATTAAAATAAATTGCGAATCAATTGTTGAAAAACCAAAAAAATTAATTAGTATAATTTCTCTTTTTATATTTCTTTTTAATGCATGAGCACTCGATCGTCTACAAGGAATCTTATTCCACCTCTTAAAAATCCTGAGCGTTCAATTCGAAGAACACGTGTTGCTCCTAATCCTTTGAACAATTTTGAAGAAATTAACATGGCCGCTAACGGAGTCGGTAATGACGGACCACCTCCCGCCGGAGGAGGTGATCTACCAGTTCCCGACCTTCGAACGATAGAGGAGTTGTGCCAACCGACTTTGAATGGTCGAGGCGGACCGATCGCCCCGATCAACATTCAGGCAACCAATTTTGGACTCAAGAATAACATGATTCAACAAGTTCAAAATTCTGGCCAATTTCACGGACTACCGGGAGACGATGCGAACAAGCATCTTGACAAATTTTTGCATATCACCCAAAGTATCAAAGTGAATGGGGTCACCGATGACGCCCTTCGTCTATATATCTTTCCTCACTCCTTGACACATCATGCCACCGCTTGGTTTGATCGTTTGCCAAGGAAGAAAATTTCCTCCCTCCAAAACAACAAACCGTTCGAAATGAAAACCACCGATTGTCTACTATTACGATTTGAGATGAAACATTTTACGAGGCATAGGACCCGATTCAACGAGCTTCTTGGGCATGTCCACATCACGGATTTTTCGGAATTACAGCACCTCGATACATTCTACAATTGCCTTGGAAAACTCTGATGATCCAAGTTCGTTGAATTATCCGCCGCGTGGTAATTTTTTGGATAAAATGCCTCGAGATTGCCTAAGAATCATCGAGAAGCAAAATCCAAAGTTTCGTAATTCACGAAACAAACCGGTTGTTGCCAAAGTAAGTACGAGCAATTCTACCCCCTGTATTTCTCTCGATGTTGCCGAACTTAAAGATATGGTGAAAGCCTTACTTCTCGATAAGAAAAATCAATCCCAAGCTCCGCTACACACTTAAAAGCAACGAGAAAGTTGTGTAACTTGCGATGGTGCTCATTCTCACCGAAATTGTCCTGTCACCGATGGCAACGTTTATCGTGACAATATTTAAGAATATGTTTCTCAAGCCGCCGTGGCTAATTTCAATCAAGGAAATACTGGTTACCGACCCCCATTTGCTAATCAAATTCGACCTCCTGGTTTTCCTCCCGTTCAACAAAACCAAGGAAATAATCAAAACCGTTACAATCAAAATCGGGGGAATAATTACAACCAAGGCCAAATTTATTGACCTCCGATTAATCAACCCTGGGTTCACCAAGCCCCGCCTTACCAAGCTCTCGTTCACCAAACACAAGGTGTGGCAAAGGATGAATTTCAAAACTACGTCAAAGCTAATGATGCGGTTATGAGAAATATGCAAAATCAAAATCAAAACTTGCAAAACCAAATGACCAATTTAACGGACATGCTTACCAAGTTCGTGAATTCCAATACCGCTTCTACTTCGGGTTCAGGGACACTCCCTAGTAATACCATTACTAACCCGAAGGAAGATTTGAAGGGTATTACCACCCGAAGCGGTGTTGCTTATCAAGGACCCACGATTCCTAACTATTCTTCTTCTCGCTCCAAATAAGTGGAAACATTGAAACCGAGGTGACAAAGGACACGGTGCCTCCTACTAATAACGGAAGTACCGAAGACGTCCAACCTCCGGTTGTCCAAGTTCAACCTCAAGTACCAAATTCTGAGCCCGTTGTTGCTCCCGTTAGTGCTCCGAAGCCTAACCCAAAACCATCAATTCCATATCCGTCTAGACTTAATGACCAAAAGATCCGCGAAAAAGCTAACAATCAAATTGAGAAATTTTACCAAATCTTTCAAGATTTGCATTTCGACATTAGCTTCGCGGATGCTTTAATTCTCATGCCTAAATTTGCTTCGACACTTAAGAGTTTAATTAGTAACAAAGAAAAATTGTTTGAATTGGCAAGAACTCCGTTGAATGAGCATTGCTCGGCGGTTCTCCTCAAAAAGTTACCCGAAAAACTTAGAGACCCCGGCAAATTTCCTTCACTCGTGTGATTTTTCCCGTAATGTAGAGTGCTTAGCCTTGGCCGATCTGGGCGCTAGCATAAATCTCATGGCCATAAATCCGTGTGGAAAAACTTTCCTGTCCGGACCACTCCTACTTGTAAACTCTTAAACTTGTTGCGAACGGTCAATTTCTCATCTATCAGGTAATCTCCGAAGAGGTCTCCGTATGAGTAAGGAAAGTTCCACATTCGAGCCGACATTATAGTCGTAAGACTTTGATCCAGATCCCCAGGTCCCTCTAATTCTCGGGAGATCCTTCTTAAAGACTAGACGTGCCTTGATTGATGTTTACGAAGGAGAATTAACTCTTCGTGTTGGAAAAGAAGCCGTAACATTCAATCTTGATCAAACTTCGAGATACTCCTCCTAATTATAGAGAAATTCGTTTAACCGAACAACGTCATTGATAATGGGCTTGTGAGGAGTATTCTCAAAGTGATTTCTCGGTTTCCTCCAAGTGATCGAGAGTAGCAATCCAATCCCACTCCTTATTATGACCCGATCTTTTCTACCTCTTCTCCGACCCTCACTCCCTTCGGGGATAGTGATTTTCTTCTCGAGGAAGTTGACGCTTTCCTCGCTCTTGAAGATGATCCAACTTCACCGGAAGTTGATCACTCTTATTACGACGTCCGGAGGGACATTCGTCTTCATGAAGAGCAATTTCTCAAAGATGAAAAATCCATCATTACCCCCTCCCACTCAAGGAATGTATTTGCCTGAAATTCGAAAAGAACTTAAAATTTGTGAAGCTAAAAATGATAAATCTTCAATTGATGAACCTCCCGAGGTCGAACTCAAGGACTTACCTCCTCATCTTAAGTACGCATTTTTGGAGGGTGATGACAAGTTACCCGTCATAATTGCTAAAGACTTGAGTTCGTGAGAAAGCCGCATCTCATAAAGGTTTTTGAGAGTCACCAAGCAGCCATCGCTTGACAACTCTCCGACATTAAAGTATTAACCCCGCATTTTTGTACCCTTGCAAAATTTCTTTATGGAAAGGAATAACATAACCGCGGTCCAACAAACCAAATACGGTTAATCCAAAAATCCACGATTCATCAAAAAGGAGGTTAGAAAATCCTTCTTGACGCCGGATTAATATACCCATTTCTCGGATAGTCAATGGGGTGAGCCCGTACATTGCGTACCGAAAAAGTGGCTTTACCGTTGTATGAAAAAGATGAAAACAGTTGATCCACTCGATGAGTACGGATAGCGTGTATGCAATTGACACCGAAAGTTTAAACGAAGCCACCCGTAAAGACCGACTCCATTACCGTTATATAGATCAAAATGGCTTTAGAAAGACTAGCGGTACAAAAGAATCGAATACTATTTTTTCACGATGGTTTCTCGGGTTACTTTCAAATTCTCATCGACCCCTCATGATCAAGAAAAGACCACATGTCACGATCCTATGAACGTCACGCACTACCGTCGCATAGCCTTTCGCTTGATGCAAGCCAGCCGGGCACGTTCCAAAAGGTGTATGAGTGGCTATCTTTCATGATATGATCGAAAAAACAATGGAAGTCTTTATGGACGACTTTTCGGTCTTTGGGAATTCCATTCTGAAATGCCTCTCCTCGTTTGGACAAGATGCACATAAGGTGTTGAAGACACCAATCGATGTCTAAATTGGGAAAAAGAGTCCATATTTAGTTAAGGAAGTATTGTCCTTGGCAATAAATTTTCCAAAAAGGGATTGATGTCGATAAAGGCCAAGTTTTGATGGATTGCTAAGTAACCATATCCCACTACACCGTCAAGGGTGTTCGTATTGCTAGGTCATGCCGGTTTTCTACCGACGTCATTAAGGATTTTCCAAAATTTCCGACCGATGACTCTCTTCTTGAGAAAAAATACTACCGTCATTTTCTCCGATGAATGTAATTCAAGCTTTAAAACATTAAAGAAAAAACTTAACCAGAAAGCTCCAATCTTGATTGGCCCTTATTGGGACTTACCCTTGAGCTTATTGCGATCAAGCGACCTTGCCATAGGTGCGATCTTAGGGAAATGTCATGAAAGGCACTTTAGGCCTATACACTATGCTAGTAAAACAATAACCGAGGCGGAATCGCATTACACCACGACGGAGAAAGAAATGTTAGCCGTGGTGTACGCCTTTGAAAAATTCTGGTCTCACCTCATCTTGAACAAAAGCATTATGTATACAGATCACTCCGCCCTTAAATATCTCTTTGCTAAAAAAGATTCCAAGGCGAGATTGCTCCGGTGGGTTCTCCTCCTTCAAGAGTTCAAATTCAAAGTAATTGACACAAAAGGAGACGAGAATCTCCCGACCGATCATCTTTCCCGATTAGAAATTCCTTATGAAAATGTTCTCAGCGACCCAAGGAGATAAAATGAAAACGTTTTCCTCTCGAACACTAATATGTAAACTTTTCTTGGTGACCATAGTACCCCCGTGATTGTCCGATTTTGCAAAATTCCCACGTGGGAATTTCATGGTTTAAAGGGATGTCGTCCCAACAAAAGAACAAGTTATCAAGGATGTTAAACACTACTTTTGGGACGACCCTATTTTGTTCAAAATAATGTGCGGATCAATGATCCGCGGGTATTGCGGGCCAAGAAGCTGTTGACACCCTCGTTGCCTGCATAGGTATACCCCATCGAGGGAACCTAAGGTGCCAACTACACACTCAAAAAGGTCTTTGATTCTCGGTTTTTATTGGCCAACTATTTACCGAGATGCCCATGAATTGGTCACCCGATGTGACACTTGTCAACGTCAAGGAAAAATTTTGCAACGTGATGAAATGCCATAAAACTCCATCTAAGTTTTCGAAATCTTTGACGTATGGAGCATCGATTTCATGGGGTCGTTCCCGTCTTCACGAGGGAACAAGTATATACTCGTGATCGTCGATTACTTGTTGAAATGGGTTGAAGCGAAAGCGCTCCCCACCAATGACGCCCGAGTTGTTTGCAAATTTCTTAAATCTCTCTTCGCCCTAGATGGTACCCCACTCGCTCTTTATTGCTAACTGTTTTAATGCAGGATACTTAAAGATGGTGGTGAAGGTACCTGATTCCAGCTGACTCACAAGATTCATAACCACATGCTCATACCCGACCGACAAACATAAAGACATCATGAAAGCTCAAGTACATGTTTCAAGACTTCCGCTACTCTGATACCGTACGTCTTTCTTGAAGTGACGAAGTATTAAAGTCAAAGAATTTCAAAGAAGTTTCCGTCACTCTGATACCGAACGTCTTTCTCGAAGTGACGAAGTGTTAAAGTTAAAGAATTTCAAGAAAGATGCAACATTAAAGCTTTCCAAGTCAACAAATCAAGAATGGTATGAGCATGTCGGTCCAGAAGTCACAAGATCACAAGATGACAAAGTCACAAGATGGCGAAACGAGATTATGCTTGGTTGATGATCTCACAGTGCTCAAGATCACATCTCCACTTACAAGTAAAGATAAAGGAACAAGCTCGAGCCTAAAGTCAAAGATTACTACAACATATTCACAAGAGAAAGTCAAGTTTACGAGCTGAAGACTAAGAGATATAGCATAGTATGCTAGGTTTAAATTTTGTAAAATGGAGTGACCTCCCTTAGGGGGAGATTGTTGGAAACAAGAAAAGTATCGGTCACTTCCAAGTTGTAATAGTCTTAGCCCGTAGTTTGTTATATGATTAGTCTAGTAAGCTAGTCTGGCCTAAGGCCCATGGAAAGCCCGTTAAGGCCCATGGCCGGCCTTGTTATGTAGTATATATACCCTCTCCATGCCTTGGAGAGGGTGGTTGGTTGTTTTCATTTCTTATTTCACACACATAATACTATTATCATCTTTCTCTCTTTAGAAACTTTCCAACCCAATTCTCTCTCTAGTTCTTGCATAATACTAAAGATTACTAGTATTCTTCAATTAGTATCAAGAGCCATGGAGTGGTGTGTTTAGTTTTTGTGTTTGTTTTTTTATTTGTGTTCAAAACCTTTACAAAGAACAAAATCTTGATTTAAAATTTTTTGGCTTAAAAACATTAAAGTTGTCATTTTTCTTGTTCCTATATGGTTAGCAACACTAGTTGTACAAGATTTTTTGCAAAAAACCAATCAAAAATGTGTCTTTTTGAGTTTTGAAAATTTGGGTTTCGTCTCAGTTACAACCGAACTAGCCTTGTCTGTTGGAACCGAACTAGAAGATAGAATGATTTAACCGAACTAGTTAACCGAACTAGTAGAACCGAACGAGTTGGTTTTAGTTGGAACCGAACGAGTTGTTTTAGTTGGAACCGAACGAGTTGTTTGTAGTTGGAACCGAACGAGTTGGTTTTAGTTGGAACCGAACGAGTTGTTTTAGTTGTAACCGAACGAGTTGTTTTAGTTGGAACTGAACGAGTTGTCATCAGTTGGAACCGAACTAGTTTTCGTAAGTGGGAAACCGAAATTGTTTCTTTAGTTGGCAACTGTAAAAGTTGTTATTAGTTGGAACCGATCTAGTTGATTTTACTTTGTAAAGATAACTATGTTTTCTTCTGGGTGGACTGAACTAGTTATTTTTTGTTTGGGAATCCCGAACGAGTTAATTTTACTTAGAACCGAACTAATCAACTCACTTGAGAGCCAAACTAGTCAGTCTGTTAGAGAACCGAACCAATCACTTTGAGAACCGAACTAGTCAGTCTGTTAGAGAACCGAACCAATCACTTTGTTTGAGAACCGAACTAGTAACTTTCCAATTAAAACCTATCAACTCAAATTTCTAAATTATACGGTTATTTCTTTGACTTGTAAAATCCCGTGAAACATTAACGTGTTTTCTCGGTTTTGTCAGGAGAATTGTAAATCCGTTGTAGTTTCAAGATATTATTTTCAAGGACACTCAACAACCACACATTAAACATAATTTCTTTCTACCACGACCTCGATCAATTAGTATCTTTTTGATACACGTTTTCAATGACGAAATCTTGCCTGATAAATAACTTTCTCTCGGGTGGTTGACAATAAGCCACCGATGCTTGAAAAAACATTTGTATGTTTAATGGAAAAGCAGAATGGTACGTTATATGATGATAAGACCACATGGATAGAATGATCCTTCTTCGTTTAGTGAAAGGCCCACTGTCTGGCCATCAATCACAGTGGATGGTGTAACAAGACTTAAGGAATATACTGAGCTCACCCCTGCAGAAGCCATTCAAGCTGATTGTGACATCAAATGCACTTAATTATCACTTCTCCAAGGGCCTCTTCCACAGATCTATGCTCTTGTGAGTCAACATCGTGTAGCCAAGGATCTTTGGGAGAAGAATTAAACTGTTCATGCAAGGAACGTCATTAACATGCTAGGGAACAGAGAGTGTAAGTTAATGTGAATTTGATAAGTTCATTACAAGAAAGGATAGTCTTACACGAGTTCTACTGAGTTACACTGCTACTCAATGATATGAACATCAACAAGATGCCACTGGAGCAATTTCAAGTTAATACCAAGTTTTTGAACACACTTCCTGATGAATGGAGCAAATTTGTTACTGATGTTAAGTTGGTCAAAGACTTGCATACAACCAATGTTGATCAACTTCATGCTTACCTGGAACAACATGAACGACATGCAAACGAAGTTCGTTTGATGCATGAACGTAACTCCGATCCTCTTGATTTAGTTGCATCTCACCAAATAACACAGTCACCTTATCAAACTCATCAACACACTTACCAAAACACTCAACTTCAACCACCAGCTTCAACATATCCATCTCCACAGTATGGTTTACCTTATCAGTCTCAACAATACTCAACTCATCAATCATCAACACCTCTTTCAATAACTTATCCATCCAATGATTTTTAATCATCAATTCACCACAATGTTTATTCTCCATCATCATCCATCCCTCAATTAGAATATCCTTCCTAAATTAACCAACAATCTGAATTTTCCTAACAAGACTCCAGTCTAATTGTTCCAGTGTTCCAAAAAGGTGATGATCCCATTGATGCCATCAATCACATGATGTCATTTTTGACTGCAGTTGTCACCTCCCGTTATCCTACTACCAATAATCAGCTGAGAAACTCGTCTAACCCTAGGCAACAAGCTACCATCAATAATGGAAGAGTTACACTACAACCAATTCAGGGGAGACAAACTTCTTTTGTTGCGGGTACTTCAAGGACTTACACTCCAGGAGCAAGTAAAAGCAATTCTAGAAAATAGAGGATGGTTATTTGCTATAAATGCAAAGGGGAAGGACACATTTCCAGACAGTGCACCAAACCAAAGAGAAAAAGGGATGATTCATGGTTTAAGGAGAAAGTGTTGCTGGTACAAGCTCAAGCACATGGTCAAATTCTAAATGAGGAGGAACTAGCTTTTTTGGCAGATCCAGATATTCCTGAAGGTCAAGGCACACAGACTGTCAATACTCACAATGCTGCTTATCAAGCTGATGATTTGGATGCATATGACCCTGTTATCACCAAAACGGTAATACAAACACAAAACCCCTCTTCCCGCCAAATTTCCCTATTCATGTTTCTTTCTCCCCTGCACCCTGCAACTCAAGATAAAAACATCCCTTTCCTCCTCAACCCCACATCACATGGTCAAATGCCATGTTGGCAATCCTAAACACTCCCATTCGTTTAAAGACTTTGACTAAATCAATGGATGAGATCAATCACCTTGGGCTCCAAGATGATTCAAGGGCTGGGATTAGTTCAAGAAAGCACAACCAAAGGTTTTGCACGGGTTCCTCTCACAAAGAAAGCACAAAAGATGGAGACAAAGTCCAAGACCCTTAGCTTATTTCTTTATAAATAGGCCTCATTGTAAGCCTTTGGAGGGCATCTAGTTAATGTTTTTCAGCTTAAGTAGTGTAATAGTTAGCTTATTTTTCAAAGTATTGTAACTTTTTATGAATTAATGAAAATTTAAGTTTTTAACTTTAAAGTCTGTTTTTAAGAATTCGTGCTCTATTGTTACTTAAAGTGTTTTAAAAGCTCACTATAAGCTCTTATATAACTCCCATATAATCTGTTTACATTAAGTAATTTAAAAAGTTTAGTACTTAAGAAAAATTCACCAAAAAGAAATCACCCCAAAATACCACAGCTTATTTTTTGGATGATAAGCCAGAAAAGGATGGGCTTATGGACTCTTACTAGCTTGTTTTAAACAAGCTAGAGCTTGTAGATCAGCTCCCTTTTGAGCTTATTTGCCTTGTTTAAGCAAAGGCTTTTGTAAGTTCATATTTCAAATTTTAGCTCATTTACTGTTCAACTGCTTATTTGTGCTTATTGTCTGTTTATTTCTGCTTATCTATGCTTAGTTATGATGTTTAGTGCTTAAAATACTAGGGTTGTAGTTTAAAATTTAATTGTGCAAGTTTTTTCTTATAATCTGTCATTTTAGCTTAAAAATTGTATAATCTGTTCTAGCTTAATTGAGTGCTTATTAGTTGTTAAAATTTGTTTAATATTGCTATTAGAACTTATTTAACCTCTGGTATTAAAAAAACTTAGCTCAAATCTTTAAAAAATCTCTTTAAAAATGGTTCTGAAAAACTTAAAGGGGTGTTTGGTTTAAGACTGAAAATGGGTCAAAAGAGTTTTTAAATTGTTTGGGTCACTTAGCCAACTTTGGCAAGCTTTCTTTAAGTCATTTTAAGCTGTTTTTAAGAATTTTTAAGTTTAAAAGCTTGTTTTAAGGTTTTATCTAAAAGTTGTTAAAATCTGTGGTGACAAGACAGTTTTATATAGCTTATTTGACTAAGACTTTTTAACCAGCTTTTAAGTGTTGTTTTGTGTTGTTCTTAGTGTCATAATGCAGTAGGAAAGTATTTGGTCAAATGCATTTTAGTTTTGTGGTTTTATCCAAATCTGCCCAAGTGTATTTTTTAGTTTTAAGTTTTTAAAAGTCCATTTTTCATTCTCAAATTTAGATAAGCTCTAGTTAGTATTATGTCTTGAAAATTGGTGCACAAGTAGATTTTGGGGTAATTTTAATCTGTTTTAACTTATTTTACATTTTAGTCAAATTATACTAGCTTAATTAGGTCTGCAAAATTGCTATTTGTCTTTTAAAGAAAACTAAAAAGGGCATTATGTGTAATCAGCACTCTTTAAGTAGCTTTTTAGTAGCTTAATTGAGTTTCAAACTCAAATCTTTTTGTGGATTTCTACAGTTTGATATATAAGCTTGATTTGTTTTGTTCATCATTTAGCCATAATGTTCTATTATGTTGCTTATTTTTAAGCTCAAAGTTGCTTGTAGGGCCTTTTTAAACTGTTTATGTCTATTTGCTTTTAGTGCTTATCTGCTTATTTCAGTTTGTTTTCTTGGCTTATTCTTGCTCCTTAATGCTTGTTAGATATAGTTGTAATCTGGTTGTGCTTATTTATCTTTTCTTAATGCTTATTTAGTTAAAAAAATATTCTAGCAGCCTTAGCTTTTAATATAGCAGTACTAATAGTTAGTACTGCTGACTTTAACAGCTTATTTTTGTGCTTATTTATGGTTTCTAAAAAAAATATTTTTATTAAAAGTGCTTATTTTTAAGTCCTTAAAAAAGTTGTGAAAAAAATGGAAATAAAAACATTTGAGAGTAGGGAAAGTCCCAAGTGAGCAGGACTCAAACTCGGGACCTCAACCCCACTCACCAAACTTTTTAACACACACACCCCACACTACTAGCGCCCTTGGGTCTTTTCTGTCATCCCTTCACCCCATTATTCTCTTAACTACATTTTGGGCCTTTATTCTTAATTATAAGCCGTAGCTTGTTTGGGCTTTTTCTTAGCTTATTTGATAAGCTGGCTTAACCAGCTTATTCTTCCTGCATTCCTCATAAGATTTAGGACTTTTGCTAATTTTTTCAGATTTTTTCAACTTTATTTGTTATTTTTAAACATTTTTCGTAGTTTAAATTTTTTAAAAGTCATTTAAAAATAGTTAAATTATTTAGAAAAATACAAAAAAATAGTTTTTAGTTTTAGAATTAATATTTTGAGTTTTACAAATTTTAAAAACATTTTTATCA
>BQNB010172522.1:0-13454 GCA_026074375.1 Tanacetum coccineum
AGTTGTTGCGTGATTATGATTGTGAGATACGGTATCATCCTGGAAAAGTGAATGTTGTGGCTGACGAGGAAAGGAATAAGCCATTGTGTGTTCGAGCTTTGATGATGACTGTTCACAATGATCTACCGAAGGAGATTCGTGAAGCTCAAGAAGAAGCAATGAAAAAGGAAAATGTGAAGGCAAAAAATTTAGGGAAAGTGATTAAGAAAATATTTGAGTTTTACCCTAATGGAACACGTTGTTTTAGAAATCATGTTTGGTTGTCGTGATTTGATGGATTGAGGGATTTGGTTATGCATGAGTCGCATAAGTCCAAGTATTCCATCCATCCGGGATCGGACAAGATGTATCAAGATCTGAAGTTGTTGTACTGGTGACCGAATATGAAAGTGGATATTGCCATGTACGTTAGCAAGTGTCTGACTTATGTGAAGTTTAAAGCGGAGCATCAAAAACCGTCTAGACTGCTGCAACAACCTAAGATTCCTGTTTGGAAGTGGGAAAGGATTACTATGGATTTTGTGAGTGGATTGCCAAGAACGCCGAGTGGATATGATACGATTTGGGTTATTGTCGACCGACTGACAAATCCGCTCATTTCTTACTAATAAATAAAACGGATAGTATGGAGAAGCTCACGCAACTGTATTTGAAGGAAGTTGGGTGTAGGCATGGTGTTCCTGTTTTGCTCATTTCAGATCGAGATAGCCATTTCACTTCGAGATTCTGGAGATCGCTTCAGAAAGCATTGGGGACGAATTTGGATATGAGTACCGCTTATTACCCTCAAATGGATGGTCAAACCGAAAGGACTATACAAATGCTAGAAGATATGTTGCGTGCCTGTGTGATCGACTTTGGAAGTAGTTGGGATTGACATCTGCCATTGGTTGAATTCTCATACAACAATAGTTATTACGCGAGCATTAAGGCTGCACCATATGAGGCTTTGTACAGACGGAAATGTAGATCACCTGTCTGCTGGAGTGAGGTTGGGGATAGCCAACTCACCGGTCCAGAATTGATCCGCAATATGACTGAGAAGATCATTCAAATTAAGAACCGTTTGTTGACCGCTCGTAGTCGCCAGAAGAGCTACACAGATAGGAGAACTAAGTCGTTGGAATTTGAAGTCGGTGATATGGTACTACTCAAGGTATCGCCATGGAAGGGCGTACTACATTTTAGAAAGCACGGAAAGTTAAGTCCACGTTACATTGGGCCATTCAAGATTCTAGCTAGAGTTGGTCATGTACCTTATACGTTGGAGTTACTAGAAGAGTTGAAGGGGACTCATAGCATTTTTCATGTTTTTAATCTTAAGAAATGTCTAGCGGAAGGCAACATTGTTGTTCCGATGGATGAGATTCAACTTGATGTAAGTTGCATATGATCGAAGAGCCAGTGGAAGTTGTTGATAGAGAGGTCAAGCGACTTAAGAAAAGTAGGATACCTATCGTTAAAATTTGTTGGAATTCGCAAAGAGGTCCATAATTTACTTGGGAACGTGAGGATCAGATTAAGAAAAAGTACCCTCATCTCTTTACAAGTAAGGACGAAGCAAAGAGAGCGGATAAGTCGAGCTGAGCACTAGGACGACGCTCCCTAAAGGAGGGGAGAATGTAACAACCCGAGTTTCAGGTCAACATTTATCCTGAACTATGATAATTATTTTTGCTACGTAGATAGTTATAGTCGTTTATACTATATAAGGTTTGATGAGAATTTCCATTTATAGGGTAATTTCATGCCGTGATTGAGTTTCTATTTGTTTTTACCGTCTAGAAAGTTAGAAAATTTTTATATTGTTGCTCCGAGAGCGTGAATAAGCTATTTTTATATTTTACGGTGTTTCTCTGAGTTTTTGTAAAAACCATGTTTAAAGGTCGTGTTTTACGAGGTTTAACGTTTATTAAACGTTTTAAAGTAAAATTAGTGGGACGGATTTAAAATATTTATTAACGTGGTGTGACCCGAGTCTTTGGCCGACTTTATTAACAAAATAAACACACTTGTACTAAATTTGAAAGACTATAAAGAAGGAAGGGTTAAAAGTGCCAAATTGCCAAACTTGTTTTCTATATAAAGCACCAACACACACTTATAATCTTTTTAGAAAAAAATTTACTCCTCCCTCTCCTCTCTTCTTGTTCGAACCGGCCACAAACGAACACCCATATTCCGGTCACTTTTTCCGACATGCATTACAATCAAATTACATATTATTAATCCTTGTTTCAAGAGCTACAAATCCCACTATTAAAACCTCACATGCAATAAGATTTGAAGAAGTTGAATTTTTGCTGTGTTCTTGCTAGTTTCGAGTATAAGGGGGTGTTTAGATTAGTTAGATTGTTGTTGTTAGCAAGTTGATTGTTTGAAAAGGTTGGTTTGTTTGGGTTTGAGCTTGCGTCCGATTTCAATAAGCCAAGGGGGAACATAGTTTGATTTTTCTTATAGCATCGTAAGCTTCTAGTTATGTTTTTGTAGTGATTAAATTGTGTATATTGCGTGTTATATGGTTATTGGTAGATGATTCAAGTGCGGAAATTATTGAAAGTGTGTGTAGTTATTGACCAAAGTTTGATGGTTTTGGTATAATTATATAGACTAGTTAAGCGTATTTTGATAGTCGGATTATGTCAAAAATGTCATTTTCATGGGTTTTGGGTTGACCAAGTTTGACCAGAAAGTTTGACTTGACCATAGCGAGTCAAGAAATTTTTGAAAGTTATTTTCGATAATGTCAAGTGATAGTGTTCACCTTTAGCTATTTTTCTCTAGGTGGATCGTCACGTAACTCTTAATAATGAACGTTTTAATGCCGAGTCAAGTTTAGGTATTTTTGGGGTAAAAAGTCAACTACGAAGTTTGACTTTTGAAAGTCAAACTTGCGTAAACTTTTGAATAAAGTCTATAATGAGCCAAGGGTTCATAATATTAGTTAATTAATAACAAAATATGAAGTTCGGATTATATTATCCTTACTTTCGGTAACTTTCTAAAAATGGAAACTTTATGGAAAAGTGGATATATAGTATAATACGAATAGTAATATATAATAAATAATATATATATATATATAATAGTTATATAAATATAATATATATATATACATAGTAAATATATATATATTTTCAAGAATAGATATGATGATTTATTATACTTTTAGTCACGTACCGCTATATATGTATTATATAGGTCGCGGTTAGGACGTGAAGCTATTTGCGCTTGTTGATTTGATTGATTTGGATCTTTTGCTTAAGGTGAGTTCATAGCCTCGGTGTTTTAATTGTTTTTAAACCCACGAGGGGGGATGCCTGTTTGTTTTATAAATCGAACACATATGATTTTATGGTATGATGGACCCGATTACGAGATTGTTTTCCGAATAAGTAGCCTATTGTCGAAGTCCCGTATTTCATGAATAATTAATATGCCTTCTAAGTGTGAACACTATACTAAATAGATCTATTGGGTTTGACAACCCCTTCCGGGGCACCTGAATCCTAGTAACCACCATGTCAAATAGGACATTATTGTATTTAGCAAGTATAGTAATATGACAAAAATATAATGACCTTGATTTGGAGCACATTAACTATGAAATGCCAAATAGTATTGTAACGTTCGGTGCATGAGCTTAATGCTTGAAAGGAAGAAGAAGTGCTATACATAGCATTCGTTGATTGTTACCCCGAGAACTAATTATGTGTTCAAAGATTATTGCTTATTAATTACTTTAAACTCTATGAATTTCTCTCAACATTGTTGTCGACGTTTTAAATATGTTTTATCCCAGGTAACCAAGGATGAAGGAAACAATGGCATGGAGGTGTCGTGCGTGTAATGGATTTGTTGAAAGACTACTTGTGTGTTCCTTGTATTTAAAAAACGATGTCTCAAGTTTTTCTAAAACAATGTCTTTTATTTGAAACAATAGTTTTTCAAAGGTTGTAATGGTTGTGGTTGTGATTCTGTGGGGACCTAAACGCGTTCTAACTCTGCTTAATAAGGGAACACATGTTTGTTAAACGTCTCTTTTCGGTCCCTTTCTATTATCTTGGTGAATGGTGCTATTCAGTAACATCCAAATTGCTAATTCCGTAGCGCAATCCAATGTCCGTTGGATGAGGGTGTTACAGAGTGGTATCAAGAGCCTAAGGTTATAGAGAACTAGGTCGAGTCTTTTTGAAAACCTAAACTATAACGCTTCTACATGCACGCCGAGACTCCTCATTGCCATTGGTTACATATAGAAAGAAAAGGTAAATTTATTAATTGTTATGTATAGGTATATTTACGTATGTGTTGTATGTATAAATGGTTAAGTGTGGATATATTTATGCATGTGTTGGATGCATAAAGGGTTGTGTATTGGTACATTTATACACGTGTTGTATGCATAGAATGTCATGTGATTATATGATAACTATTATTTTATATGTTTGAAATATAATTGAGGTATGTACGGAACAAGAATGTCACGAATTGTGAATTTTTATTTGTTGCTTTTATGCGAACTGTTATTTTGATAATAGTGTTCCAATAATAATAATAATAAGTGATATGCTATTAAGTAAGTATTATATGATATTTTCTAGATTGTCATGGTGAACGTAATTCCTCCTGATCATGTGGATGATGTACCCGTTGTTGAGCCGAATCAACTCGATGATGTTCCTGTTGTTCCCGAGCTTGTCTTAGAGGATGAAGACTAGGACCCGAAAGAAGAAGAACCTCAAGAAGAAGAAGAAGATGATATGGAAGTTGACATCAAGGAAGATGAAAATTAAGAATTCCTCCTGAAAATGAGCCAGAGTTGACATATCCTTAAGAAGAGGTGGATCCTCTTAACTCTCTGCCGCCTGCTTTTGAGTCAGAACTTGAGGATGTGATCGAGGTTGAGAACACGATTGACTCTGAGGATGAGACTGTTCTTGTTAGTGTCTATGAGGAAGGTGAATCATCTACTGCTCCTTTTCTTTGAGAGGACAATGATGGTTTATTGCTTGGTTTCATGAGGAGGGACATTAACTCTCTTTTTGGTCAGATGGCTTCTTTTTCAAGACGACTGTGTGGTCGCGAGACGGCGCATGCATTGGTCGAGAAGAAAGGAAAAGAAAAGGATAAGTATTATGGTAAGTTGATTTTGGATTTAGGTAATGAAGTACGTTCTAGAGTGGAACAAGGAATGGCTGCAATGGAAAGGCTGGTTGAAAGGCTTGGTAATGCTGAAGACAAGGTTGAGTGCAAGAAGTTGAAAAAGGAATTGGAAGAAGAAAGGTTAAGCAACACATTCCTTCATATGCAAAATGAATGAGTCGAGAGAGATCTCTATTGGACTAGAGTTCGAGCTCATGAGTTCTATCAAGAAATGATTCGTAGAGGATTTGTGTTTGAAGAAAGACTTAATGAAGCTATCGTTGTTCCGATTGAAAATGAGAAGAGTCCTACATCTGAGCCGTGAGGATCTCCTCATGATGCTTAGTAGTTTAGATTCATTAGTAGTTTCTTTTATTGCATAATCACTAAACTAAATCCTCAGTTAGTAGAATTAGTGTTATTGGTTATAACGATTTGTATCATTTCATGAAACAATGCAACTATGTATTAACTCTTTTGTGATGAAAAATGAATGACTATCTTTTGATTACTACTTGATGATGTGTGACTGTGGTTGTGATTGATTTGTCATTATACCATGTTATGAGTATATCATGTTATGAATGCTTATCAGATTGTTTTTTGTGTGACGTGATAGAATCATGCCTCCAAAGTCTACACCTTTAACTTAAGCTGTTAGTCGTCGAATGATCAAGGAAAGTGTCGATGCTGCTATCGCTGCTGAGCGGGCTAGACATATGAATGTTAGAAATGATGCTAGAGGGTCTGGACCAGCTAGGGGTCAAGATGCCGCACCTGCTGTTTATGAGTGCACTTTTGCTGGGTTTATGAAGTGCAATCCTACTGCTTTTCATGGTACTGAGGGAGCTTTTTAATTGCGAAGATGGTTTGAGAAAACCGAGAGTGTTTTTGGAATCAGTGAATGTGCAGAGGGCAAGAAGGTTAAGTTTGCTGCTGCAACTCTGCAAGGACCTTCTTTGATTTGGTGGAATGCTAAGGTTGCAACCATGGGTTTGGAGACTGTGAACCAAATGCCTTGGACTGAGATTAAGTAATTGATGACTACAAAGTTTTGTCTGATAGAAGAAGTTCAAAGAATGGAGCACGAACTGTGGAACTTGAAGGTCAAGGAGTATAACATTGTTGCTTATACTCAAAGGTTCAATGAGTTAGCTTTGATGTGTCCGAGAATGGTTAAACCAGAAAGAGTAAAAGTTGATGCTTACATCCGGGTATTGACTGATAACATCAAAGGTGAAGTTACTTCTTCTAAGCCTGCTAACCTAAACGAAGCCGTGCGTATAGCTCATAAGTTGATGGAAAGAAATTGCAAGCTATATATGAAATGATTTTGGAAGGAAAGTAGCAAAAGTGGGAGAACTATCAAAGTAGGAATAGTAATGGTAAGTGCAACCACAAAAGGAGAACTCAAGCAAATTTCAGTAATAATTCACCAAATATAAGAAGGGGAACGTGGCGAGCCATGGTTACCACTCCTACTAATGGAAAGGTGTCTTCTGGATCACTTCCTTTGTGTGAACGTTGTTTTACTCGCCATGTTGGTTAGTGTACTATCAAGTGTCATAAGTGTGGAAAGATTGGGCACAAGGCAAGGTATTGCAAGGAGAAGAATGTTGCCACGGGTGCCAATGCTCAGCCTATTCTGACTTGTTATGACTGTGGTGAGCAAGGTCATACTAGGAATCGATGCCCAATGAAGGTTACAAGAGGAAGTTGGAGAAGTTCGTGGTCGAGCTTATGCTAATAAGGATGCCGAGCCACAAGGTTCGAATGTGGTTACTGGTACGTTTTTGCTTAATAATCGCTATGCTTCTATTTTATTCGATTCGGGTTCCGATAGGAGTTTTGTGGATACAAGAATTAGTTCCATGCTTAATATTGATCCGGTTAAAATAAGAGCTAGTTATGAGGTAGAGTTAGCTGATGGAAGGGTAGTTAGTACGAACACTGTTTTAAAAGGCTGCACTTTGAATTTGGTGAACCATATTTTTGAAATCGATCTTATGCCGATTGAGCTTGGTACGTTTGACGTCATAATCGGTATGGATTGGCTTGTCAAGCATGATGTCGTTATCGTCTGTGGCGAGAAAGTTGTTCGTATACCATACGGAAACAAGATGTTGATAGTCGAAAGTGGCAAGGGTATGTCTCGACTAAAGGTCATATCTTGTATTAAAGCCCGTAAGTACGTCAAGCGTTGTTGTCACTTGTTTTTGGCACACGTAACGGAGAAGAGATCAAAGGAGAAACGATTAGAAGACGTGCCTGTAATTTGTGACTTTCTTGAGGTGTTTCCTGAGGAGTTACCAGGACTACCACTGCCGAGGCAAGTAGAGTTTCAAATTGATCTAGTACCAAGGGCTGCACCGGTTGCATGTGCACCGTATAGATTGGCACCGTCTGAGATGAGAGAATTGTTGGTACAATTGCAAGAGCTGCTGGAGAAAGGATTTATTCGTCCGAGTTCATCACCGTGGGGAGCACCGGTATTGTTTGTGAAGAAGAAAGATGGATCTTTTAGAATGTGTATAGATTACCGTGAGTTAAACAATTTGACTGTCAAGAATCGTTATCCTCTTCCGAGAATCGATGATTTATTTAACCAACTACAAGATTCTAGCATGTATTCTAAGATCGATCTGTGATTAGGATATCACCAGTTACGCGTTAAAGAAGAGGACATTCTAATTACTGCATTTAGAACTCGGTATGGTCACTTTGACTTCCAAGTGATGCCGTTTGGATTGACAAATGCGCCTGCTGTGTTTATGGACTTGATGAACCGAGTATGTAAGCCATATCTTGATAAGTTCGTCATTGTGTTCATCGATGATATTTTGGTTTATTCCAAGGATGAAGAAGAGCACTTGAAGAATTTGAAGATTATTTTGGAGCTGCTTAAGAAATAAAGATTGTACGTCAAGTTTTTAAAGTGTGATTTTTGGCTAGATTTAGTACAATTTCTTAGTCATGGGATTGATCGTGGTGGTGTTCATGTCAATCCTGCGAAGATCGAAGACATTAAGAATAGGGCTGCACCAACAATGCCAACAGAGGTGAGGCAATTTCTTGGATTGGCTAGTTACAATCAGAGGTTTATTGAAGGGTTTTCTTTGATTTCTAAGCCGCTAACTAAGTTGACTCAGAAAGATAAGAAATACTAATGGGGAAAAGAAAAAGAGGAAGCTTTTCAGGCATTAAAGAGAAAGTTATATAGTACACCGATCTTAGCATTGCCCGAGGGAACGAAAGATTTTGTGGTGTATTGTGACGCATCACTTAAAGGTTATGGAGCCGTGTTGATGCAAAGAGAGAAGGTGATAGCGTATGCTTCTAGACAATTGAAAGTCCATGAAGAGAATTACACTACTCACGATTTAGAGTGAAGAGCCGTTGTTTTTACTCTTAGATTATGGAGACATTATTTGTTTGGAACAAAGTGTGTGGTTTTTACCGATCACAAGAGCCTATAATATATTTTAAATCAGAAATAGTCAAACCTAAGACAAAGGAGATGGATTGAGTTGTTGAGTGATTATAATTGTGAGATACGGTATCATCCTGGAAAAGCGAATGTTGTGGCTGACGCCTTAAGTCGGAAGGAAAGGAATAAGCCATTGTGTGTTCGACCTTTGATGATGACTGTTCACAATAATCTATCGAAGCAGATTCGTGAAGCTCAAGAGGAAGCAATGAAAAGGGAAAATGTGAAGGCAAAAAATTTAGGGAAAGTGATTAAGTAAATATTTAAGTTTCACCCTAATGGAACACATTGTTTTGGAAATCATGTTTGGTTGTCGCGATTTGGTGGATTGAGGGATTTGGTTATGCATGAGTCGCATAAGTCCAAGTTTTCCATCCATCCAGAATCGGACAAGATGTATCAAGATCTGAAGCTGTTGTACTAGTGGCCGAATATGAAAGCGGATATTGCTACGTACGTTAGCAAGTGTCTGACATGTGCGAAGGTTAAAGCTGAGCATTAGAAACCGTCTAGAATGCTGCAACAACCTGAGATTCCATTTTGGAAGTGGGAAAGGATTACTATGGATTTTGTGAGTAGATTGTGAAGAACGCCGAGTGGGTATGATATGATTTGGGTTATTGTCGACCGACTGACCAAATCTGCTCATTTTCTACCAATGAATAAAACGGATAGTATGGAGAAGCTCATGCAACTGCATTTGAAGGAAGTTGTGTGTAGGCATGGTGTTCTTGTTTCGATCATTTTGGATCGAGATAGCCATTTCATGTCGAGATTCTAGAGATCGCTTCAGAAAGCGTTGGGGACGAATTTGGATATGAGTACCGCTTACCATCCTCAAACGGATGGTCAAAGCGAAAGGACTATACAAATGCTGGAAGATATGTTGCGTGCCTGTGCGATCGACTTTGGAAGTAGTTGGGATCACCATCTCCCATTGGTTGAGTTCTCATACAATAATAGTTATCACGCGAGCATTAAGGCTGCACCATATGAGGCTTTATACGGACGGAAATATAGATTATTTGTATGTTGGAGTGAGGTTAGGGATAGCTAACTCACCGGTCTAGAATTGATCCGCGATACGACTGAGAAGATCATTCAGATTAAGAACCGTTTGTTGACCGCCGGTAGTCGCCACAAGAGCTACGCAAATAGGATAACTAAGCCGTTGGAATTTGAAGTCGGTGATATGGTACTACTTAAGGTATCACAATGGAAGGGCGTAGTGCATTTTAGAAAGCGCAGAAAGTTAAGTCCACGTTACATTGGGCCATTCATAATTCTAGCTAGAGTTGGTCCTGTAGCTTATACGTTGGAGTTACCTGAAGAGATGAAGGGGATTCATAGCACTTTTCATGTTTCGAATCTTAAGAAATGTCTAGCGGAAGGTGACATTGTTGTTCCGATGGATGAGATTCAACTTGATGATAAGTTACATATGATCGAAGAGCCAATGGAAGTTGTTGATAGAGAGGTCAAGCGACTTAAGCAAAGTAGGATACCTATCTTTAAAATTCATTGGAATTCGCAAAGAGGTCCATAATTTACTTGGGAACATGAGGATCATATTAAGAAAAAGTACCCTCATCTCTTTACAAGTAAGGACGAAGCGAAGAGAGCGGATAAGTCAAGCTGAGCACTAGGACGGCGCTCCCTAAAGGAGGGGAGAATGTAACAACCCAAGTTTTAGGTCAACGTTTATCCCGAACTACGATAATTATTTTTGCTACGTAGATAGTTATAGTCGTTTATACTATATAAGGTTTGATGAGAATTTCCATTTATATGGTAATTTCATGCCGTGATTGAGTTTCTATTTGTTTTAAGCGTCTAGAAAGTTAGAAAATTTTTATATTGTTGCTCTGAGAGCGTGAATAAGCTATTTTTATATTTTATGGTGTTTCCCTGAGTTTTTGTAAAAACCGTGTTTAAAGGTCGTGTTTTACGAGGTTTAATGTTTATTAAACGATTTAAAGTAAAATTAGTGGGACGGATTTAAAATATTTATTAACGTGATGTGACCAGAGTCTTTGGCCGATTTTATTAACAAAATAAACACACTTGTACTAAATTTGAAAGACTGATGAGGAGGAAGGGTTAAAAGTGCCAAATTTCCAAACTTTTTTCTATATAAAGCACCAACACACACTTATAATCTTTTTAGAAAAAAATTTACTCCTCCCTCTCCTCTCTTCTTGTTCGAATCGGCCACAAACAAACACCCATATTTCGGTCACTTTTTCTGACATGCATTACAATCAAATTACATATTATTAATCCTTGTTTCAAGAGCTACAAATCCCACTATTAAAACCTCACATGCAATAAGATTTGAAGAAGTTGAATTTTTGGTGTGTTCTTGCTAGTTTCGAGTATAAGGGGGTGTTTAGATTAGTTAGATTGTTGTTGTTAGCAAGTTGGTTGTTTGAAAAGGTTGGTTTGTTTTAGTTTGAGCTTGCGTCCGATTTCAATAAGCCAAGGGGGAACATAGTTTGATTTTTTTTATAGCATCGTAAGCTTCTAGTTATGTTTTTGTAGTGATTAAATTGTGTATATTGCGTGCTATATGGTTATTGCTAGATGATTCAAGTGCGAAAATTATTGAAAGTGTGTTTAGTTATTGACCAAAGTTTGATGGTTTTGGTATAATTATATAGACTAATTAAGCGTATTTTGATAGTCGGATTATGTCAAAAATGTCGTTTTCGTGGGTTTTGAGTTGACCAAGTTTGACCAGAAAGTTTGACTTGACTATAGCGAGTCGAGAAATTTTTGAAAGTTATTTTTGATAATGTCAAGTGATAGTGTTCACCTTTAGCTACGTTTCGCTAGGTGGATTGTCACGTAACTCTTAATAATGAACGTTTTACGGCCAAGTCAAGTTTGGGTATTTTTGGGGTAAAAAGTCAACTACGAAGTTTGAATTTTGAAAGGAAAAGTTGCGTAAACTTTTGAATAAAGCCTATAATGAGCAAAGGGTTCGTAATATTAGTTAATTGATAATGAAATATGAAGTTCGAATTATATTATCCTTACTTTCAGTAACTTTCTAAAAATGGAAACTTTATGGAAAAGTGTCGTAATATTGTTAGTGCGTCAAGTGAAATATTTTGCGTCGCACTTGAAGATTGTAGTATATGCAAGTATGTATTATATGATTTATTATACTTTTCGTCACGTACCGCTATATATGTATTATATAGGTCGCGGTTAGGACGTGAAGCTATTTGCGCTGCTGATTTGATTGATTTGGATCTTTTTCTTAAGGTGAGTTTATAGCCTCGCATTTAAATCTTTTAATTATTTTTAAACCCACGAGGGGGATGCATGTTTGTTTTATAAATCGAACACATAAGATTTATGGTATGTTGGACCCGATTACGAGATTGTTTCCCCATAAGTAGCTATTGTCGAAGTCCCTTATTTCATGAACCGTTAATTGCCTTGTAAGGTGACCGCTAATGCATTAAATAGATCTATTGGGTTTGACAACCCTGTCCGAGGTCTGAATCCTTGTGACCACCCTGTCAAACAAACATTTTGGATTTAGAAAGTAGTAGGTATATGACAATAATACCTTGATTTGGGGCACATTAACATATGAAATGCCATATGTATTGTTAACATTCAGTGTCATGAGCTTAATGCGTGAAAGAAAAGAAGTTGCTATACATTGCATTCGTTGCTTTGTTTTCCCGAGAACTAATTACGTGTTCAAAGATTATTGCTTATTAATTACTTTAAACTCTATGAATTTCACTCAACATTGTTGTTGACGTTTTAAACATGTTTTATCCCAGGTAACCAAGGATGAAGACAACGATGGCGTAGAGGTGTCGTGCGTGTGATGTATTTGTTGAAAGACTACTTGTGTGTTCCTTGTCTTTAAAACAATAGTTTTTCAAAGGTTGTAATGGTTGTGGTTGCGATTCTGTGGGGACCTAAACGCGTTTTAACTCTGCTTAATAAGGGAACACGTGTTTGTTAAACGTCTCTTTTGGGTCATTTTCTATTGTCTTGGTGAATGGTGCTATTTAGTAACATCCAAATTGCCAATTCCGCTGCGCAATCCAATGTCTGTTGGATAAGGGTGTTACAGTTTTCACTCTATTTCTTGTAAAAGATATCATAATCAAAGCCCATGAGTTTTGGTAACCATTTCATTAGAGAAGGTGTAGTATTTCTTTGTTCCAACAAATACTTTAAGCTAAAGTGATCTGTCGGATCCTAAATAATCACTTCACTTCATAATTATGAACAAGAAATTAAGATAGGAAGATGAGAATAAATGTAGAGAGAGAGAGAGAGTAAAGAGAGAAAGTGAAAGAGAATGGGATGTTTACTTGCAAAATGAAAAGTTACAAATGACCAACCCCCCTCACTTTTCTTGAGGAGGTGTATATGTATCAAAACTAAAAGGCTTTCATACCTTTAGCAATTCTACGGGCCGGGCTTGGGATTACTTGGGCTTTCGCCAGATACACGTGACCGGTTAGCTTACATTTAAGAGCTCGTTTACCCGTCTAGCCTATTACAATGTATATTAATTAATGACCGAGACCTAATATAATAAATGAACTAACTTCCTTGTTTGACTCAATATTTTAAGGCTAACAATCTCCCCCGAAGTGAGTTCATTGTGACACTCCTTCATGAGATCAATGAGATTGCTTTTGTCGTTAAGCTCTTGTCTTTGTCTTTGTCTTAGTCTACGTTGTAGGCTTGTTCCTTCATGCTTTATGATCTATGATCTTGAGCTTTTGTCATTGTCTTTTGACTTTGTCTTTTTGTTCGAGATCTTTAAATCTTTATCATTCCG